>OOFE01051155.1:46724-58250 GCA_900323365.1 Monocentris japonica | reverse complement strand
CCTTTTATAAGTGCTGAAAAAGAAATTAGGTAGAAAAGCTTGCAGCAAACCAGCATGATTTTCACATGAGCTTTAACATCATTGTCCTCTCTTTAGATTAGCTATGGTGCCACATGTGAAAAGTTCAGTGACAAGTTTCTCTACCCGTCATTCCTGCGCACGGTACCCAGTGACAAAGGTCAAGCAGAGGTCATGGTGCACCTGCTGAGGGAGTTCAAGTGGAACTGGGTGGCAGTGGTGGGCAGTGAGGATGAGTATGGACAACTAGGTCAGCGTGAGTTCTCCAAAATAGCGGCAAACATGTCTATCTGCGTGGCCTATGAGGGGACGATCCCTGTGTACAGTGATGCTGAACCAGTGGTCAAAATCATCCTCAACAATATCCAAGCAGCCAAAGTAGGCGTGGTAGTGCTGTTTTGCCTCCCACAGCCAGCTGAAGTCTTCTTCAAAGAGGTTAGTAAAGCAGAGCATGCATGGTTATCCAAGGAATTTAAAAAGCTGTTTCATGTTTAAAAAGTTGCAGCATGATGGGGCTCTAATCATCCACTCCATCCAATCCAATGTTGTGATCAGGTTATCAGGAGGAAGATAACTGGAGTGTGGGTTGCCAGCACAGCTTGGGCCATCCATAATCGTCTGACTTCCCTCCCCAACATTCACACAGTCGGCACAATCATCGGATTCACTGACAAGACCCAGACCCTGCAACAACTCACCGCCTACACACAGGAGCTCTTCGCCACCATAGATGAGGAGAGGAACAAGAGGTCCCCTCAATCACCCAAGTCAGGAACAGACGATCCCCACGATCCCTGCCCACAATGTTGGAACCTGTCACCTGAAAACATTAGCCTGGTGACGGAACCTGCAGTGCAGCGCAGAGCTTTCAGTGTGTATGCTGCCATCTACAGTGTGGCACAGGCACTGCACACCATGCTGAGATGCAATTCAACTGTCTGTATGTGGGGAGCTGAAACCAAAATCTATCCTTGGCAGGTGAATTCACAACCGTTTTTGTTGATTTTCTGTATGGGTGACTAAAGAAAATTACAGTTTGAAGTCTTTTTAGCATCAATTTCACTAAAGAATGAATCTTCTTTTGCAGCTGTTGGAAGTTTTGAAGAATGAAGAACCAATAGATATGAATGGAACACAGTTAGTGTTTGACAGCAATGGCAACCCTAACATAGGATACAACTTAGTGGAGTGGATCTGGGAAAACACAAGTCTGCATTTTATAGAGGTTGGAACCTTTCATGGGCAACTGTCCATCAACAAAACCATGTTCAAATGGCACACTGGAAATTCAGAGGTAATTTCAACATTTTATTTGTAATACAATTTGATATAATAAACACAATTAAAAAAAACTATTTACACCCATATCCACTAAGCAAGCTTTGCGATTACATCACATCTAATTTTGATCCACGCTAGGTTCCTGAAATGCTGCATATTTGACTATAAAAATATAAAAATTTTGCTAACTGTGTAACTTTTGCAGGTCCCTCAATCCACCTGTTCAGCAGCATGTGAGCCAGGTCAGGTGCGTAGAGTCAAAGGCTCCCATTCTTGCTGTTTTGACTGTAGTGACTGTATGAAAGGCACTTTCCAGGCAAAGGAGGGTAAGTGATTATCTTTGATTGGTCACGGTTTGACTTCATTTTTAGATGCTGCAGTTGTTATTCAAAGCTAATTCTCTGTCGTCCTTCCTGACTCATAGAGGACATCCAATGCACCAAGTGCCCTGAGGGCCAGTGGTCCCTGATCCGCAGCACCAATTGCACTGAACCTACCTTTGATGTCTTATCCTGGGGCCAGTTTGAGTCCCTGGGAATGATGCTGGCTGGGGCGGTCCTGCTGATATGTCAGGGATCAGTGGGGGCCGTGTTCCTGAAGCACCAAGGAACCCCACTGGTGAGCGCCTCTGGAGGAGCCCTGAGCGGTGTAGCTCTGCTCAGCTTGATGGGAGGCTGCCTCAGCCTGCTGCTTTACCTGGGTCAGCCAGGGGACCTAGTGTGTCATTTGCAGCTGCCCCTCACCTCCATTTTCCACACAGTGGCCCTCTCCACTATCATGGCCATCTCACTACAGGTGAGGAAGGATAGGTAGAACACAATGATAGGATAAAATGAATAGTACATAATATAACCCAGTTGTGAAATCCTCTTTTCTCACAGATACTCTATGTGACAGAGTTCACTCAGAAAGCAGCCTCTCACCTGGATACAATGAGAAGTCTTGGAGGCTGGCTGCTTGTGTTGGCCTGCTGTGGTGTGCAGGCTGGTTTCTGTGGCTGGTTTGTACAGAATGGTTCCTCGCTATCTGAGCACGTGGCCAAAATGAATGTTGACTTTGTGAGGAGATTTCTGTCATGCCCAGTGGAACCCCTCACAGGATTTGTTCTAATGCAAGGCTTTAACGGTGCCTTGGCCCTTGTATCATTCATGTGCACCTTCATGGCGGTGAAGCCTGTCCGACAGTATAATCTCGCCAGGGACATCACCTTTTCCACCCTGACCTACTGCGTGATTTGGTTGATCTTTATCCCCATCTATACTGGCTTGGCTGGCAAGTTAAGCTCCATTGCCCATGTGTCTTTCAGTCTGGTGAGCAACATGGGACTAGTGGCAGCTTACTACTTTCCAAAATGCCACCTGCTGTTGAGGAAACCTGAGCTCAACACCTCTGACCACTTCCGTACCTTCCTAGAGGGAGTCCCACCAACACCTCAGGAGGAGCAACAACCACAACCACAGCCATAATCAGAGACACTGAGTCTCTGACTGATACATATGGCTTGCAGCTTTGTAAAAAAACACAATTGATGAAACAACTACGTTGTTACCGGTTTACATGAATGTACATAAATCATTATACAGATAACAATAAAAGTGGTTTGAAACAGATTATGTGCGCACATGTCGCTTTCTCTTTCTTAGCCTACGTGATGATATTGAACACTTTCTGTGGTTGGGAAGTTTTGCATTCAGCAAGGCGCTGCTTATTAAAAAAGATGTAGAGTGTTGTCTGTTATCGTCTTTTATGCATTGACACAAATACAGATGTACCACGTTGTTGTTCAGCTCCGCAGGGCACGTGCAACACTGCCCGTGCCAACTTACGTTTCCCATCGTATCCACGTAGCAACGGTTGCTAACAACTGAGGCTGTTGTAAAGAAAGGGGAACGTCAGCAGGTAACGTTAAGTTGAGTTTTTTGTTTGTCCCGAATAAACATTTTATTTGCTTCTCGGCAATAGCAAGGTGCTCGCTTGTTAGCTAGCAGTCGCAACTTGCAACTTTGCCACATTAATTAAAAAAGACCAGGTTAAAGCTCAACCTTAGATTGGTAGGCTAGCGTCAACGTTAACGGTGAATTAACGCCGAGTAATTTAGCTAATGCTAAATTGCTAACTTTACTTTCCTAAATGAACCTAATATTTACCATTAGCTATCTAGATTTTTTGGTTCAAATGACGTATAACATTTCTTCCTAATTTTTCGTTTTGGATGTCGTTAGTTGGATCCTGGATGGGTATACTGCCTTGCAACATAGGTTAACGTTGCTATTGTTAGAGCTTTTAACCTAGCCACATTAGAAAGACAGGAGGAGGTCTTACACATTCCCTACAATTAACCCCCAGGGCCTGGGAAGAGAATAGCTGGATTGATGAACTAAATAACCTAACATTACTATTTAATTTCAGCAGATATAGCCCAGTGTAACCATGCCACGAGGAAGATCAGCCATAAGTGCCCATTCGGAAAGCAGCGAGATGGATATTGATGGTATAGGTAATGTTGGTTATATTTTTAATATTAAGAGAGAGTTGGGAGAGCATGGTCTGTTATATTAAGTGATGTTTTTAAGCCAGTTGCATAATTCAAACAGCTACAATGTTCACATGATGTTCTTTCAGCAGAAATAGAGATGGCCAAACTGCAGAGACAGTTCAGGATCATGGAGGGAGATCGGCAAGCCTATAACATCCAGGCCCAGGAGCAGATTCGCAAACAAAGGTGAATAGGCCCTACACGTACATCATATTATCACTGCCGTGTGTCTGCGTGTCCCTAATGAGTCAATTAATCGGTTGTTTGTGTCTTGTGAATGAAGGCAAGAGATAGAGAAGTTGCAGAAGGAGCAGGAGGAACTGCAGCGAAGTCTTCACGTGTCTGAGAATATGTCCCGCCGGCAGCAAGACAGCGAGGACACCCAGAGCCTTGGTGCTTTACTAGAGCAGAGAGACTTACTGGAGGAGGAGGTGGAGAGGGAGAGACAGCGTCAGAGAGAACTAGAGAAGGAGGTTAAAGTCCTTTTCACTCTGCTACTCACACACCTTGAAATGCTGAACATTATATATTTATTTTCATGTGCCATTAATAAGCTCACACACACAGTCACAAACCACAGTTGATGCTATGTCTCTGTGATGTGCACAGATCTCTGGCATGGAGAATAAACTGGCGGCACTGAGAAAGGGGGAGATCAGTACAAGTGACACACAAAGTTCTCAGGCTCGGCGGACTCAGAAGGCCATACGCACCTTGGAGAACAAACTGGAGAGAGTGAGTTACAAATCAAGTCAAGTCAAGTTTATTTCTATAGTCTATCACAAACAACCCTCCAAGGGCTTTACAACCCTAACAAGCTAATAGAGAATATGATCAGTACAAAAGCACATGAAAACAGTCACAGGAACAAGGCTCATCAACGCATAATGCCTGGAAATCAGCCAAATGAAATATTACCTTGATAGATATTCCTTGTTGAAAGCAGTATCTTCATCTGGTCAATCCTACAAGGCTGTGTATCGCCACATGACAAGTTTTCATAGGGTGACATCTTTACAATTTGACAATGTTGTTTTTATTTGTGTCCTATGTCCTCTGCAGGCCTTGATTGGCTTCAATGAGCAACTGACCAAAAACAGCCATCTGAGAGGGGAGCTGGAGACTCTACGTGTGGAGCGTGTCCGCTTCCAGCAACTACAACACAGGCTGGACAAGGTCAGAGGTCACACCACAGACAAGGCAGAGACCAGGCCCAAGTTTTTACTTTGGTTTTCAGTCAGCCAGAAAACAGCTTGGCTCCAATAATTCCTCATTATTTCCTGCCTGTTGTAGGAACTGCACGAGATCCGCAAGGACATTGGGGAAGTAATCAACCTGTCTACTGCTGCTTATGATGCCAGGTGAGATTTGATTTGAGATAGTCATACGATGTAGAAAAATCAGCATGAGAAGTCTTTGTTATTAAATATGTAATTCATATTTCATTTATTTTCCTGTGTGCTACAGGGTGGAGGCTCAGTCCAAGATGACCATGATGAGGGAGAAGGCAGTGAAGGACCTTGCCCAGTACAATGCTGAGATGAAGGAACTGGAAAGGGTTATTGCACATGAGCGGCGCCTCAAAGAGTTCATGACCACCAAGTGCAGCGAGAGGACTGTCCAGGATGAAGGCCAGGAGATGGGGCACAGACAACGTAAGTCATGGCAGCCATGTTGTAGCTGATATTGCTATTTTGACAATATTAAGGATCATAATAATGACAGTGATAGTGATGTTATTGGTTATGATGATGATGATGCTGATTTTTAGTTATTTACTCTTTATTTCAAGGGGAATCCCACCGACAGCGTATGGTGTATGTATGCCTTCGGACAGTCTGCTCTACTGCAGAAGTTAATCCCTCCAATATATAATGTCACACGATTGTAAGGTCCATAGACAATGATTTGGAAAAGATGGAAAAGCAGAAAAGCTGACTTTGATAGTATCCAGGATGGTCTTGTGTGAGTCTACAAAGTCCATTTCCCATTCCCTGTCAGTGAGGAAGGCTATATTGGCAAAACATCACTGATTATGGTATTGCATATTTTGTTTTTAAGTTTAGGAGAGAGTTTTTTAGATTTGCAAATACTAATCGGGACAATTACCTATGTCTTTGGACAAAAGAATAAGAATGTTGATTTTTAAATTGAGTGGTATTCCCCTTCTAGTGAGGTTAGTATGAACAAATCTTTCAGTAAAATGCCTTCCAAATGGGCTTTTAAAGGGGAACAATATATGGGGATTAAAATAAAAACACTCAACATAAACAAACAAGACAACTGAGTAATAAAGAATGCAGAAACAGTCAAATGATAGCGAAGGAAATAGCAAAAAATAAAAGGCAAAAAAGCAAAAGTAATAAAACAATAGTAGCAGAACAAATACAGCATGGTCCACCAGGCTAGCTAGCAAGAATTAGTATATTACAAGTGCAAGTCTATTTAACATTAAGGCAGGTTATGGTTGCAGAATAAACAAATAGACAGCAGCCTGAGCAAAGGCAATACAGACAGATACAACTCCAGACATCTGACTGCCGATGAGTCCTTGAACACAGCAATTATTTGTCAGTGTTTTTTAACTTGTTCCAGCCACTAGTCGCAGCATGCTTGACAAATGTAAAGTCCATGGACGTTATTGGGGACATTTACAGTAGAGAATTGATACTGAAGATGATGGTTGTCACATATGGGTGAGTCAGACCAAGGAGGGTGTTGTAAATAACAATGTCAATGTCAATGGTGAGAGCAGGCATGACGAGAATGGCAATGCTGATGATGGTAAAAATGATAGTGACTGTAATGCAGTCTTGGCGATACTGATATGATTATGGTGATACTTGTATGTCCCAGTGTCAGAGCTGAAGGAGCAGAGGAGGATGGACTCCGGGGAGGAGTCAGTGGACATGCTAGAGGAGGTGTTTGAGAGGATTCGGGCTGTGACAGGAGAGGACAACCTGGACATGCTGGTCAACAGGTTCATTCAGGGTCAGTCATACCAACACAGTCACACCAACACACATAGCCATAATGATGGTTCCAGTAAGTGTTGCAGTTTAAGAATGTCTCTTATTTTGTGATTTGTATTGTGATATATCGACAACTTAGTTGTAATTGTTATTTTTTGGGGTTGGCTGAGCAAACATTTTCATTCTGTTTACATATTTGTATCTGTGGGGGCAATTTTCCAGCTGTGGAGGAGCACTACAGCTAAATGAATGTAAAGGAAACACTGTGAGAGAATAATCAGTCTCAGCTGTGAACTGTAAAACTGTTGCGTTGCTTTTTGCTGTGTAGTTGAAGACCGGAACTTTGCACTCTTCAATTTTGTAAATGAGCAAAACAATGAGGCTGAGGCACTGAGGGATCAAATCAGCCAGGTGAGTGTGTAATCTTGATTTGATTGTGCCTGGTTTGTCATTTTTACTTTTTTTTCACTCTTATCCAGAAAGACCTACAATGAGTGCAACAGTGTAATAATCTTAAATACCTAGATTACTACTACTACTACTACTATCATTCAGGGCCTTAGAACCCTTACAATATAGGGAAGAGATAGATGTCACAAGTGTGTAGAGAGTCCATGTCCATCTAATTCATGCTGCAATGTGTGCATGTACAGACCCAGGGTCAGATGGAGCAGTTTAGAGTGGAAGGTTTACAACAGGAACAAGATCATCACTCTTTGCTGAGAGACATTGATGAGCGACAGAGAGAAACTGAGTCCCAAGCTGGAGAGTATGAAAAACAAGCCAGCGTTGCGAGCAAAATCCTGGACCAGATAAAAACAGGTTTACCCTCTTATGTTTCTCAAACACTCATGCACTTCCATGCACATGCATGCACACACACATGCACACATTATATGCGCAAGCTTTAACATAAACATTTCATAAACATTTGTAATACACATTAAACAGACAATTCCACATCGTCATAATCCTTGTTTTTCTCATGCTATAGGAGTGAACAGCATCTTCTCTAAGATGGAGTGGGACAGGTCGGTTATAGAGAATGTGCTGGGCTCCTCTGCAGGGATCAGCGAGAACAACATCATGTCCTACCTGGGTCTGGTGGAACAGAAGACCAATGAGCTGCTCACCATACAAGCTTTCCTCAACTCCAAGGTAACCAGCCAACCTGGTTCAATCAAACCTGTAGCTCTGCTCTGCCCTCACTATATATACATAGAGTATGTTTCATTCCTGCTCTGTACTCTAATATCTCTCCGTCTTTCAACCTCTTACAGGATATTGATAAAGACTACAATCCAAAAGACCTGGCCAAGTTCCTCTTGGGTCAGAATCCAGAAATACTCAAGCAGAATATTATCATCCAACCTCCAGTCACCGGGTTGGTGTTTTCTGTGTTAACTGTGATCTTCATGTGTTCAAATACAAATACATGTATATAAGTTTGAACTCTTTCAACATCAGGGTTGATTAAGTGTGTGTGTGTGTGTGTGTGCGCGCCCCCCAGAAAGGACTATGACGTAGAGGAGTCTCCTCTAACTGATGAGGAAGAACAGCCTCTTTCTCAGGGAGAACTTCGCCAAAGAATTATGAAAGGAGTAAGTGAAAGACCATGCTTATGCTACGGTTTATGCTAAGGATTACATCATGATAGTCTTTGAAAAAAAGCACTTTGCACTGAATTTTCTGAAATTATTTGTAGGTTCTGCGGAAGGAGGGGTCATTCCAGCAGGCAGGAACCAAAGGCTCCAAGACCAGTCAGCAGTTCAACAGCAGACGGCGCTCCCTGGAGGCCGACTAATGTAACACATGTACCTGAACTCTACATGAGGAGATGCTCAAAAGAGATCCTCATCCTATAGACCAGTGGTTCCCAGTCCAGTCCTTAAGTGCCCCTTGTCCTGCAGGTTTTAGCTCCAACTCTACTCAGGCACACCTGAACCAATTAGAGGCTTCATGTTTTCATGATACCTTAATTGGTTCAGGTGTGCCTGAGTAGAGCTGGAGCTAAAACCTGCAGGACAGGGGAGTACTGGAGGACCCACTGCTCGAGGCAGTATCCCAGTCTGCAGGTGAAAGAGTTGGTATTACCAGCTCCTACTTGTAGTGTCTAATCTAGATTAACTAGTTGAATGTAAACCATGATAGCTGATGGAAAGAGTTTCAACGGTTTGAACGGTTGAAATGTTGCAGCTCTCACACATTATAAGTCAAGGCTTAATTTTGTTATGTGTATGTCACCTTTTATGATGAATCATTGTCATGGTCTGGTAGGATTTTGGTGTGATTTGTTTCGTTGGAACTAATTAGGTTGGGTGCTATAAAGAGCCTTTTCAGACTCTGGGAACCAGCTGTCCTTTTGATGTGTGACTCGCCATCTGGTTTTGACTATACAGTCTGGTCTCAGTACAAACAAGCTACTTCCCTGGCAGCCTTTCATTACATGATACTTGCTGCTATGCTCAAAGGAAGAGGTTGGGGGCAGCAGAACCTTATGTAATTCAAATCAGCATGCTACGACCTTGATTGTCAGTTCCCAAAAAGAGGCCGAAGAGCTTTAAACACACTGCACACAGTCATTCAGAAGGCATTTCCTCGGTGTATTCTCTTGCTAATGTTCTTTTTAATTTATTTTTTTCTAGATGTTAATTGATGATTCACACTCATTCATATTCTGATTCCTGTCACAAAACCAGCATCAATCCAATGTGTTATATGAATGTTGGATTCACTATATATTTTGTTTTTCAACAAAATAAACTGTTTGATCATCCTAGGAAGGTCTGTCTCTGTCCTATTCATTTATAACCAAAACATCAACAATGGTTCGCCTTTTCGCATTCAGACACTTAGCTGTGCATAGTACAGTCACACCAGAGATATTTCCATATTATTTTCATGTCTACAAATTCTGTCAGGCTGGCGCGTAACCTTTTGTTCTAAAAAACAGAAATGCTAAATACAGTAGTAAACTTAATGTAAAACTTAATTTTGATCTTGCAGAGTTTCAAATGTTTCAGTCACCTTATCCAAACATCCCAGAGTCCTACCTTTGGGCATAGATGGCATTCACTTCTGCAGATAGCAGCTTCCTCTGTACAAAAGAGAAAATCAGGATGGGAAAACTTATTTTAAGAAATGTATTTTTGCCAAAGGCATTCATCTCACAGAAACAATTAACAAAGAATGGGACTATATTTAGGTTTTAAAGGTCACATCCCTGAGGAATGCTTTATTATCGTGGGCTAAACAGGAATTGTACAGTGTATCAGTCTAAACAAGGAAGAACACCTTCAGGTCATTGTGTAAATTATTTACTGACGGTTTGTGGTTGTAAATACCATATTTGCTGAAGGATTTTGTATGCGTATTTGTCCTGAGACCTTTTGACAGCAGCAATTTGGGGAAGTGAAACAGCTACTCACTGATGATTGGTTTGCTCAAGATAATCCTCGGAGTCTCAACTGTGTAGCTACGAAAACAGATTATCAAAGATAAAAGGGTGCTATGAAAAAGCGCTGGGGGTGGGGGGGGTGTGATGAGATGGAGGAGGCTGTTTTCTTTGAAATTCTACTCTCACTTAGCCCCCTCCACTCCCAACAAATTCTCTGTGCACACGGCTCTCTGCATTGCCATAGAAACCTTCCCTTTAATCACAACAGAACCTCATTTCCTGCTCCTGACAAAGACTCCTCATTGCCTGCAGAGACCGCCTGCATCAGCCAGATCCAAGACCCACCTCCTTTTGCAAGCCGTACCTACCAGCAGCAGGCCCCCTCTTTACCCCTCCTCTCCATATAAGAGCATTTTCCACCTTTTCTGTTCCTCTGTTTAATTTTCTTTCCATTTTCTGCTGCGCCTTCTGTTTTAAAAAAAATAAAAATTATTCTCTAGTGGATTCATTCCTTGTTTTCTACAGGATTGTTTTGAATCCATTGCGGACAGTAGATTATATTTAGTTTTACTCAAGGCAATAAGAAATATCCATCAAAACATTTTCTTGGCAAGGGGCATTTACACCAGCACACCTACATGCCAGACCTGCACACACACACACACACACAAGCACAAGCACAGTCAGCTGGTCTACAGACACTTATCTGTGCTCTACAAACTTGTCTGTGGCCTGTTGCCTGTTCTTTGTCATATTGTTATATCTTATCAACCGCAACAGTCCATGTCCTGTCATGCCTATTGTAGTATTTCTCTCTGCTCCACTCACTCTCTCCAGGAGCTAATGCTCGTGTCCATTTTGTCTTAAGGAACTGCATTGCTGTATACTACTTTGTTACATCTAATGCATCATACACAGGACACTCACGTGGTACAGAGTTGTACAACTCTATGTCTTTTTTCTGACAGTGTGTTGTATGCGTTCTGAAGTTCTTCTCAACGCACAACTCACTGCTAGCAAAGTGTTTAGCAAACTGTGTTCTACTTCCTGTTCTCAGTATTGGTCACCTTTGGAAACAAAGTGGGTTTCAGCGGCACCAAAACACTGATAAAAAGTCCTGTTCCCTTAATCTCCACCAACACTGTTATCTCTCTCAGTCTGGACCCTGAAACAATCTCTCTCTCTCTCTCTCTCTCTCTCTCTTTATCTCTCTCTCTCTCTCTCTCTCTCTCTAGCTGTCTGTCTTCCTCCCCTCTCCCTTGCTCTCTCAGACCTCTCCTGAGGGTTTACAAGGAAAAATAAATATTTTTAGACATTACGGT
>OOFE01051155.1:0-37661 GCA_900323365.1 Monocentris japonica | reverse complement strand
AAGGGGGTTTTCTTTTTTTTTTTTTTTTTTTTTTTTTAGTTGAATAGTCACGGTTAACCTTAAGTCGACGTAACTTACCAAACTTGTGAAATTATTTGTGCTAACGGCACTTGTGACCGGGTAAAACGGCAGCCGGGCATTTAGTGATTGCAACAAACATTATCGTTACTTATGTAAATTATCAGTAACAAAAGAGATTATAAATCAGAAGCATTGCCTGCCGACAGCCATACAAGGTCAACATCACTTATTACTACATTTCAGCATCGACGACTGACTATTTGAGCTGAAAAGGTAACCGAATTTGATGTTGTTAGCTTAAAGAAATGTCTGTTGAGCACACAAAGCGTTCGAGATGACACAGCTGGTGGAGCGGTGCTGCTGTGGGCGGGAAGCCACAGTACGCGCGGATTGAGATGCAAATGTTAAAACTGACGATTTGAGGAGGATTTTTGCGTAGCCTTCACTGAATAACAAACTTAGAAGCAGACTTGGTACTTGATAATAACTGTCTTGAATGTCCTCCATATAACGCCATTTTTATTTTATTTTTTTTTTTAGGAGCTGAAAGAGAAGAAAGAAGTCGAAGTGGAGAAGCAGGAGCAGCAGGAGGAAGTGGAGGAGAAGGAGAAGGAGACTGGCAACGGGGCCGCACCTGCCAATGGCACAGTGAGTTGAGGCGCACACTCCTCCTTGACGAGCCTCATGGCCTTTTGTCTTAGCACCCTCATAATGCAGGTGTCGCTAGAGCCGCCCCCCCCCAGCTCAGCTGCTCTCCAGACTGTGCTATCCCACCGGGCTTTGTTTGGGTTGTGAAATGGCACAGATGTTTGTTCGCAAGCTTTCGGACGTCTCCATTGGTTCTGTGACTTCATTCCCAGAGCTTGGTAGCTAATCCTCTGGGGAGTTAATAAGAGCCAGTCATGCCTCTTTTTTAAGAATCCCCGAAGGAGTACTACATGCAATACTATGGGAGGATTAATCCAGGAATGTTTGGGGGATTGTCTAAATTGATTTCTTGGATTGGCCCTAATTCTCCGGTATTTGATATTTTAAGGCCCAGTCATGGCATTACACACAATGCTGATATTTTTGTCACTGGACTCACATTCCCTCTCCTCCTCATCCAGAATGGTGCTGATCATAGTGACAAAGCTGAAGAAGTCGCAGAAGAGGAACACAAGAATGGAGATGGTACATTCATATTAATCAGTGTTACTGTTTTCATGAAGAGACTTTTAGAACTGCTACATTGATTAAGAGGTTTCCAGATTTTGTCCTGATTGCATTAATGCATGTCCCCCTGTATGGCAATCAGTTGAATTTGATTTTTTTGCAGTTGATCCTGTGTAAAGTGCATGGATCATAAGTCCTAATCTATTTAATTACTCACAAAGTAAATGGCTTTACTAAGTAATGTAAACTGTCATTGCAGAGAAAGCAGAAGAGGCTCCCCCTGCTGAGGAGGTTGATGCACAGCCTGTGAAGCGTGCAGCTGATGAGGAGGAGGTGGGTTCTGTCTTCAAGCTGTACTATCACTGAAATTCCACTTGATCCACATCTATAATTTGTACATTTCAATCAGTTGGGTGTTTTTTGTTTTTTAATCTCTTGACTAAAATCAACATTTCGTGCATTAATCAGCTGAATGTTCATTTTCCTTCAGGAAAATGTGGAGACAAAAAAGCAGAAGACGGAAGAAAATGGAGATTCAAAAGAAGCAAAAGTGGAGGCTTAGAGCTCTGCTACTTGTTTGCAGCACTGTCTAAACGGCTTGGTCAACATTGTGTTGTAGAGCTTGTGCTTTCTGTATCTTTGAGAGATTTTTGTTTGCTCCCATGTTATCACACTGCACTGGAGTCCTGAAACGTAGTGGCCCCGCCTCCTTTTTTATGAAATGTTATTTATTGGTCTATAAAATGAACTTTTTTTTTTCTACTTGTACAAATCGGGCCACACCATAAGATCTTTTTTTTTTTTTTTTTGGTTTAGATTTTACATCAGTATGTTGTAAGCACATTCTCTACTATGTTACTGCTGACCAGCTGATACATACATATAGGCAGCTGCCCCTCCACAAAGGCTCATGTTGACCTCTCAGATTCACTTAAAGGACCAAAGATAAGTTTTAAGCAGGGGCTAATGGACAGTTGTCAGCATTATTAGTTCAGGCATAGTTTTTGTGCTGACCTGCTAGTAGTTCATCCTTTGCCTTGCTGCCCTGTCAACAGATGGCATAAATGAAGGGGTCTGTGTTGCACCTCCATGTTGAGATTGCTTGACACTTTTATGGAGGCAGGCTTTTGCAACGTTAATTAACCCCTCTTAAATCTTAAAGCTTTGGTCAGTTCTGTATGCATTCCACGCAGGTTTATACTGTTTTCGTTTTTCAATGAGGTTATTATGTTATGGCTGGGTAACCTGGTTTTGTGTGTAAGACTGCCTTTCTCAGAACCAGAATGACATTTGGTTACTTCAGCCACTGCTTTGTATATTCTGATTAAAAAATAAATTGTCTTTTTACTTATGTATTGTATCTACTTTTGCATGTAGTTAGTACCTGTTAATAGATGATCTGCGTTCTCTTACAGCTGTGGCTTTGTAAGTAGATGATGTCACTTGACCTAATTTTTCCTAACATGGAAAATGGTTGGTTTAGAGGCAGGAAGGAACTGGAGTGAATTTTTTTATTTTTTCCTTCTCCCAGTCACTTGGTAATGGAAATGGATCCTTGGAATCAAAAGGTTTTCTGTTTCTCATTGCCCCCTTGTGGTCTAGTTTGAGATTGCAGATTATAATCATTCAGTTCAACTGGGGTGAAATCTTGGCTGGGTGAACTGACAGTAGTGATAATGCTGGTTGGTTGCAATAACTGACACGGGAGTCAAAAATGGCAAAGATCATTTTAGTTTCACCTCAACCCTGAAGTAAAGTAGCTGTTACAGTAACACTGCTAAATACTGAGCAATAGGTGGCACCATAGAACACAAATACTCTGTTTTCTCAAGCAAGCTGCAACAACATGATCCATATAGTTCCCATTTTCATAGAAACGTGTGCATGGCATGTGTCCAGTCAGTTATGGAGGTGTTAGTGGTAGGCTGTGATTGACATTCTGACGTACCATCGGCTCTAAATGATAAGGTCGGGGTGCTAAATGTGGGAACCCGTCAGTGAAACTATCAAACTGAAAGGCTGAAAACAGGCTATACTAATGTTAAACTTTGTAAAAGCCTCAAAACTAGGCCCTGTGCCAGCCACGTTGAAGATGTACAGGCAATACAAAGCAAGCTTGTGTGACGTGGTGCAATAGATTGAAAAAACTTTGCACCATTTTTTATTAGCAACCAGATGAAGATGGAATTCCTAGCATGGGTGGAAGGATGGGATGTGTGATGTTTCCTGTGAAGAAGTTGGATAACCAACCCAAATGTGAGAGCATTGCACTACAGTGTGAGCCTCGATGGGTCGAATGCAGTGACAGAAGCCTACAACGTACAGCATGCACCCTAATGGTGAAGATAAGCACTTGCTGTTGGCAACATGGACCCCCAAAAAGTCTTTCCTCTCAGTGTTGTCCAACTTCATGGTTACCCACAGTTGGCATGAATCTTCTGAGAACTCTTGCCAGTCAAACAACTGTTTTGTTGTTCTTCTGTTTTGTTCGGTTTCCGACTGACTGCTGAATCACACCCCAGTTTCAACTTCTCCTCTTCCTGATAATGACAAGAATCACTGTCATTACAACGGTATGGCCAGGAGCAGGGTGACAGCTCACAGTGCTGTCCATGGCTTAGTGAGGGCTCAGAGATAAATTGCCACCAGTACACGGTTCTCTTTGTTTTTGAATGTGTGTGTGTGTGTATGTGTCATCTGATCATGGCTCTATGTCGTATTTATTTTTGGCATTGTATTCTTAACTGGGGACTCGACTAAGAGTCAACCACCACATAACTGTTTGTCAAGTGAAAGGGCTGCACATAAATCGAATGGTCATCGGATTGTGTGGATATTAAGTACTGTATGTGTTTGCAGAGTTCAAGGTGGTGTTCAAGGGTTCAAACAAAGGGCAGCACATTCAGTTAGTCACAAAATCCTACCTAAAGTTTGATGCCAATATGTTAACTCAGAGAAACAGGCAGGTAGACATTCCCTTGGCCATGTGACCAAAACAAAAGATTAACACGAGGCATTGAGAGACTACGTTGCAGCTCATGCAGACATTAGGCAACTGATAAAGGGAGGAAAAAGAGGGAAAAGCTGTAGTTAGCCTCTATGTAGTGATCGAAACTCTACCCTAAACACCAACAAGCAAGGAAAGATGATGAGAGGTTCAACTTACAGCAGAGAAATCAGACACACAACAGCCTATTATATTCTTAGTTCGCAAGCATACTGATAGAGGTGTCTCACACACACACACTTACAGAAATCCAAATCTCCCACACCGTAGTCAAAAAGTCACACATTTGGAAAAGTTAGAAAAAAATGCATGGGCACACACACTGTATGAAACACACTGGTCACATGTACACATATTAGAGCGGTGGCCAACGTCTGTCTGTCTGTCTGTCTAGCTCTGAGACGAGCGGTGTGCTGAGTAGTGTGAAATAATATATGGAGTTGTGCTGTACAGTGTACGGGCGGATGTACAGTGTGTTGTCCTAATGGTGCTGTGAAGGTCAAAAAGAGAGCGTGTGTTGTTGTGAGTGTGTGAGGTAAAGTGAATTTAGAGGCTTTCTAAATGTGCACCAATAGTGGCTGGGTCTCGCTTTCGGGGGGCTCACCCTCAGGGGGGGGCAGCTGGTACACCACGCAGAGAGAGGAGTACAGGCAGCCCACGAATGACATCAGGCTTGCAAAGTACATCACTCCCTGGGCCCCACCCACCAGCGAGGTCAGAGGTCCCATCGCCACGGAGACCAGGATCTGAGCCAGGAAGTACTGGCAGCTGAGCAGAGAGATGTCCACTCCCATCCCTCGCCTGGTCCCTTCCTCGGAGGAGCCACAAAACTAAAGGACATAAACACGCAATTTAGTTATGATGTTCCTTCGAGGGAGTTCACCACAAATCATTATATCGCATCAGTATCGACTGACCTGAGGGCTCTGGTAGTATTCACACAGCAGAGAGTAAGGCAGCGTGCATAGAGAGGAGAAGAGCACCCCGTAGGTGACACAGAGAGAAAGTACCACATAGAGGTTGGTGGAGAGCGTGGCCAGGCCTGTGCCCAAACCGAATGCCAGGTAGGCAAAAAAATAGAGAGTGCGGAGGGAGAAACGCTCCTCCAGTTTCTCCAATATGGCTAGAAGCAGAAGAAGAAAATCAGGATGGAAGAAGTGGAAGAGAAACAGAAAGACCAAATGTGAAGCACATCAAGGAAGGCAAAAAGAGTAAAAAGTACTGCACTGACACTAAAAACACGTGATTGAAAATGTTGTGCCTGCGGCTCACCTGAGTAGAAAGCAGCACTGAATGCATAGATGCACATGCCCCAGCAGCCCATGCTGACCCCAGCGTTGTAGCGTTTGTAAGCCTCAGAGTCGTGGGGTGCTTTGGGGTCTCCTTCAAACACCACCTCCCCCATGAAGTCAGTGTAGAAGAGCAGCATGCCCTCAAAAGACAGCCAGCCTAGAGCACGGAAAGATGCAAAAACAATCAAATGCCAAATAGATGTGGTGCAGGCACGGTGAGATTAGGCTTGGAACAGTGTCAGACATATTTGCAAATATATTACTATGTTCAAATGAAGTGATTTTTTTTCTCACCCAAAAAATGGTTAGTGCATAAGCTCCTCAGAGAGGGAGGCATCCTGTAAATGGCCACACACAGCAGCCTCATCGACATCTGGGATTCTGCTGTCTCCACATTCTCACTCAGATCGCTCTCATAGCGCACCCCATTCAGCAAAATGTTTGCAACCTTTGTTACACAAAAGCAAAAAGATATTGTGCTCAAAAATGCATCGGTGGTGTGCAACTACAGCACTCACCTTTATCCCAATGTAATAATAAACGAATGACTGTTAAAACCATTTGCAAATGCACACTAAGTCTGTATTTTATGTTTTAACATGGCTGACCTGCTGGCTGAAGGTCACTGTCCTTCTGCGTCCATTCTCCAGCCCAATAATCTGGGTTGCCATGGGATCCTCCATGAGTGCAAGACTCTGGGGGCGCTTCAGGATACCAACAGATGAGCCTCGATGCGACCCTGCTCCAAGGGATTGAGCTTCTCCTCCAGGCTGGGGCCCTTCTGCATGTTGAGCCTCTTCAGCTGGTTGAGCCTCTTCAAGCTGGGCCTTTCCTGTCGGATGGGACCCTGACCCTTGTGTAGACTCCTGAGGAAGGGGGGAGTTCCCCGGAGGCAGGGGCCTGACTGTGTAGTCAGGGTCCTGGGGCTGTGGTGTCTGCTGTCCTGTGTAGCAGTCTATGAGCACACTGTCTATATAGGAGGTTCCCAAGGAGGAGGCAAACTCATTGATGCCAGTGAGAGAGTTGTCCCGACTTATAAAGCTGCCATATTTAGGAGTGAGGGGGCTGAGGGGCGATATGGGGCTAGTGTGGCCGGCACAGAGCCGTGCATTGGCACTGCAGGAGTGGGCCAAGGGGTCAGGATTGCGCTGGTGGGAGAATTTGTAGCTATAAAGACCTTCCTCCTCTTGCTCCTCATCCAGTCCTGCTCCTGGGGGAACAGGGGGAGAAGGAGGCAGAGGGAGGCTCGGGCTTTTCAGATTGTTTTTGCTGGAGTTTTTGTTAGCCTGGGTCTTTGGTAGGGGCCGTTCAGGGATGCTGGTCAGAGTCATCGCTGTGGCAACCACCAATGTGACACTTGTGAACATGTATATGACCCGCAGCTGACCTCCCATCGACCTTCCAAATTCTGTGTGGTCCCAGTTGATGCCACCCACAATGTAGCCGAATCCGCCTCCCAGTCCTGCACAGCATGATTAAGACACATCAGATAACTGGTGCACGAAACATATCAGACTAATAAATCATTTCTTTAAACTTTTTAATCGCAGATGATATCTTGAAGCTTAAATTTCAGCTCTGTGCTCTGCAAATTATGTTGAGGGAATATATGAGTGAACATAGCTTTAAGATGTCTCCTGCTATGCCAGTACTGTAATGACTGAGTAAACTTTGTGAGCTTGTAGCCGGACAGCTCAGTCGGTAGAGGATGAGACTCTCAGGGTCGTGGCTTCGATCCCCACGCAGTGTCAACTATCACCTTCGTAAGTCGCTTTGGATAAAAGCGTCTGCTAAATGACTGTAACGTAATGAGTGTGTAGTGCTTTCTGACCTGCTAACAGTGCATGGATGTTCAGGCCCCGATCCTGGTCTTCTGGGCTGCACACATCCATCATATAGGCATGGCTGGGGTTG
Organism: Monocentris japonica; assembly: GCA_900323365.1. Lineage (NCBI taxonomy): Eukaryota > Metazoa > Chordata > Actinopteri > Trachichthyiformes > Monocentridae > Monocentris > Monocentris japonica. Next base: position 30,272 of record OOFE01051155.1, on the reverse strand, counting down.
TCAGCTGAGTCAGCACTGAAGTCCATCAGAACCACTCCACACACTGTCAGGACAATTCCCCACTTGTGATTTGATGCTGTGTCAGCCAGTGCACTGCCCATGTCCCGCCCATTCAGCACCAGAGTGAGACCAACCAAAGCCCCTGTGAGGTGAGAGGAAGCAAAGTTTATAACTTCAGCACTAGAATACTGAAGTAAAGTGGACGGATCATGTACATATATCATTGACATTTCTTACCGACGGCCAGGGCAAAAATGAAAGGTCTCCTTCGTCCAAACCTGGATGTACAACGGTCACTCCAAGCTCCAAGGAGAGGCTGAACAAGGAATCCTTGAAGCCAAAGAGGGGACAGAGAGTTACAGGCCAATGAAGGAGTGCTGCACAAGATTAAAGCTGTTCAAAATCACAATTTCTGTGGTCAATTTCAACATCTCCCCTGGCTTTTCACTTACCCAGTATGGGGCTAATGAACCACACCAGGCTGTAGAATTGGTCAGGCAGACCCATTTGCAGAAGCACAGGTGTCACATAAGCTGTTTCCATGGCATAGCTAAATTCAATACCAAACAGGATGAAGCCATTGAAGAGCAACTCGGGAAAGGTACGTCTTGGAGGAAGCTCACTGAGGTCCAGCTGGTCCAGGGGGTAGGGCGTATTCGGTGGTGGAGGTGGAGACGGTCTAATCAGCTTCCGACGCTTCGGGTGTCTTTGGAAGTTGTTGGCACGATGACTGAGGTGCCGAGTGGTGGACGTTGGGAAGCTGGCAGTTTTGGGGAGCGAGCTCTTCCAGATACCTTCCTGAGCAGCAGCTGACCTCCCCCCGGGACTGGGCAGGAGGGGATCACTGGGGGTGCCCATGCCTGGAGATGACATCACTCTCAACCCAGCTTACACTGCAGCACACAAAAGGGTGACTGCCAACTTCAGGTGTAAACTCAACTATGCTTCAAATGTATGTTTGGTTAAATAGCAAGAGGCTATATTGGATTTTAGAGGGCATTCAAGATCATCGTAAGACACCATAAGAATAATGTGAATGAGTTGGTACCAATGGTTATGTAGGTAGTCTACCAAGAGGACCAGCACCAGACAGCAATGATGGCACTCCTCGTGGCCACGACGCACTGCAACCAATGCGCATGTTGGTAGTGATGTGCGCAAAGCCCATGTGCTCGGCGTGGCTGAATACAGCAGAATGGTATGCGGCATCGCTCTCATGGAGACTGTTTCCATTTTAATTTTTCATGTAGGAAGATGAAATCGGACACAATGGACCAATTGGTATTCCTGCTTCCATCCTTTATCACATTTTCAATAATGGAAATTTAAAATGATGCATAGATTCAAACATTTAGGCCATTTGTATAGCAGGAGACCCTATGTAGCCAAATAGCCGATCGATTGTGTTTTTTTATTTCTTTTTTTTTTTTTTTTTAGCCTATTTTGCGAATGATCCTCGATATTTTCCTCCACTTGACATTTGGTTCTCAAGGTGAGGATCATACAGTCGGATTAACTGTTGTGTTAGACGATGAGGCAGGCGTGCAAATTGAAACGTGAAAGATAATAATTACCTTATCTGGGTGGCTCGTCATTTATTGCGGCATACTGTGTCAGGTACACAGATCAAACATTATTTATGCTTTATAAAAATATACGATGAATTACAGGATTCATGTTTTTTTTTCCCTTTGATGCAGTCATCCCCCCGCTCTATCCTCGGTCCCTTCTCCTTCCCCCTCTTCTTTTCTCCCCCTTCGCTTCGTCCTCCCGGTCCCTCCCGTGACGTCACGCCCCTCCCTGCAACATCAGCACCACGGACAGGTCCCATATACAGAGACCATCAGAAAAACTTGGCTGCCAAGGTCAAGATAATGATGGTGGGGGGCTTTTTCCTCGCACGATTTTGGTCCATTCCCCGTACGAAAAAGAGCTATAGTAATCCTAGAATAGATGTTTGAAGAATACTATAAAAATACAAGTCCTCATAGGGATAATACTGTATTACCGTGATAGCATATGAGATTAAAGAAAATATGAAAAGGTCCCAAAAAAATCACTATTGAGTACCACAGACAAACACAGACAAGTCCCTATAGGAATATTATAGGAATATTGTAGTGGTTTGTCCTTCGGGCTATCTCTGACACATGCTTGGTCCAGGTTATTCATTTGGAGTAATCATCTGGCCTGGGCTTTCCAACTTGGGAAGGGAGAGGTGGAAACAAGATCTCTACTGTATAAGATGCTACTGTATTAAAGTAATTGTCAGTGAACCTCCCACCAGGCTCATATCTGGCTATTGAGAACACATTGGATACACTTATCACCTAGCACCCTGCACTTTAGACACTTTAGCCACTCTCATTCCCTTTCACATTCATTCACCCATTACCATTCTTTAACTCTGTATAAATGTACCATCCATTCATTCACAAGCTGCTCTTCCCTACATGTATATATGTAAACATGCCATCCATCTGCTGTACATCCTGGTTCTATGTCACCTAGTACCATAGTTTTTTAGTATTTAGCATTTAGGCCTTTATATTTTGTATATTGTATTCTGTGTATTTTGTACATTCTGTTTCTTGTTGATACTGTTTGCCACTGTAACCCCAGAATTTCCCCCCGGGGATCAATAAAGTATCTATCTATCTACAAGACACAGCTCCGTTTGGCCATCAGATGGAGATCATTGATGGAAATGCTATCGGGATGGCTGCGGTGTTTTTTTTTTTACCAGGACCATTTACCAGAACCACCAGATTTCCTGACTGTGAAACATGTTGACAAAAGTAGGAATCTAAAAGTAGAAAAATCTAGGCTACATTCGTTCACTATCTCAGTGACTGATATGAAATTGACACCTACAATGAAATCGGCACCTACAGTTCTTTATTATGATTATTGGCACCCTTGCATTTCATGCAGATAATGTACAATATCTCTGGAAGTACCAAGGTCTCTAGAGATGGTCTTATAGCTTTGTGAACGCTTATGTTTGGTAATATTGTTTGTGTAAAAATGTTTATGTTTGATAATAGATTTTCTGGAATCCTCAGACAGCTCTTTTCTGGAACACAGACAGGGAAGCAGAACAGAGTTTTATTTTAAAATGGGTAATTGGTTCATTTCTACCACGTGGGCACCTGCCACAGGTGAGTTAAATTACACTGCTCTGACGAAATTGATTTGAATTGTTCTAAAGGGTGTCAATCATCATGGCTATGGCCACTTTTCAATTTTGATACCATAAGTTTTTTTTTTATTCTTATTGTTTGATCATGTGCTGTTGTAAATCAATAGATGAATATGTGAAGACTGAAAGTTTCCACATAGTTTCCATTATTTCAGAAGATATTGTGCATTATCTGTGTTGTGTTGTAGACTGGGTGACAGCTGAGAGTCAACACACACTGGCCATGCAATAAATCCCATCACCTTTGAGCTCACCTGCCGCACTTTATGCAACCAACATATAAAAATGGAATACTTATTGCAGAGTTCAGTCACTTCTCTCATTTCATATCAAGAGTGGTGAGCCAATGTACTTAACCTTACGATACTTTTCCAATCTGAAATTTTCTGGCGGAAGAATATAGGTTGTTAGGCAATATGCACGTGCTCAAAATTGCCTTGAGCAAGCCTTCGGTCAATAAACCTCGCGCTATGATTGGTGGATTTGCAGCAGCAGCAATATGACTGGACTTCAGTGTCGAGTGGGCGTATCAGGATGTGGTTGTTTTGTAACTGTGGGGCGTCAAAAAGTATTGCTGTTCACGTAACTGCATCTCTTCGTTGCACCGTTGCTAAATTGCAAGCCGCGTAGTGCAATTGGAGAAATGGCGAACATCGACCTTTCTCAAGTTGGAAAGAACCTGCTGAAGAGTGTTGACTCCGGCGAGGTATGTAATTGAAATATGGTAGATTAGAGTTTCCTTCTCTGTCTGACATATTCTGTTGACCCTGCTGGTTTGTTTATGAAAGTCTTTCTTTGAAATACTTTGCTTCTTCCCGGGAGAGACTTGCATGACTACTGGGATTGCAAACCCACCATTACCTCACAGGGTTACTGTTGGCCTAATTGCAGTGTAATGGGGCCTCCAGGGTGCAATTAAGATGATCATACTGTGACTCAGAAGGGAATACTTGTGAATAGAAACACAACATTGTGCTGTAGGCCATATGCTGTATGATCTCACAACATATATAATGCATCCTACACCCATTTCCCCCATCTATGTCTTGGTGCTGTTTTTGATCTCACTGTTTGCCAACTCCCCTGTCTGTGTTCCAGAGTGTAGAGCTCCAGTCTCTATGGCATGAAAAGCCAGTGGTCTTGTTCTTCCTGCGCAGGTTTGGCTGTCAGGTGTGTCGGTGGACGGCATCAGAAATCAGCAAACTAGAGCCGGACCTGAGAGCCAACGGTGTAGCCCTGGTGGGCATCGGACCAGAGGAGACGGGGCTGAAGGAGTTCAGGGATGGAGGCTTTTTTAAAGGATGTAAGCAGGAATACCAATATGTACTTAATCACCCCTTTTTTCAGTAAACTTATAGTACACTCAAAAATTAAAAATATGTGCAGCTTTATAATTTCATAAAAAGGCATCCTAACACACAGCGGGCCTAATTTACCCCTAGTGCTACCCCATTCACTTACTTTGTGTTTACTCTGCCAACAACGTCTGCTTGTCTGGTCATTATTTTGAAATAGCAGCATTGTCACCTTTGCACAACATTGCATAAGAGAAAGAGTGGCAGTGTCACCTACATGTAGCATTGTAAATAATCAATCTTCATGGTAATCTTCTTCTCTTGAAGCCCTTTATGTCGACGCAAATAAGAAAAGCTACAAGGATTTGGGCTTCAAAAGGTGAGTATGGTACACCTGTGTTTCCTGCATGTAATAGAGAAGCTAGTGGTTTGATAGGAATACAAGCTTGCCCTGATTTTGAAGTAAATGGTTTTCATTTAGCGGATTTAGCTTCGACCAGTTAGGCTAATTTGTTTCCTTTGCAAAAAATGAACCGCTTTGTGATAATGTCTAATTCAGGGACAATGTTTTTCCCACTCAGGTATTCTGCTCTAAGTGTGGTTCCTGCTGCATTGGGGAAGAAAGTACGAGATGTAGCTGCAAAGGTAGGTATCTTAATGATTACACTGTTGTGCAAAAATATTTGACTTTTACTTATGAGCTCATATGTCAGCTATATCCAGTGACCTGGGTGCCAAAGTTTCTGAGGAAGATGAGAGGTTGAAAGACTTATGACTTTATTCTCTGCTGTTGCTCAGGCCAATGCTCAAGGCATCCAGGGGAACTTCACAGGAGATCTGCTACAGAGTGGTGGCATGCTCATTGTGGCCAAAGGTAGGAGTGGAGAGAAAAGGTTGAAGTTCAGCTCAGATATGCTGTTGGATCTGTCTTGTTTAGGGGTATATCTATGAACTGGGGGATACGAACATGCACAATAATAAACAGCATTAAGAAACGTCACGTTTGCTCAGCCATTTGACTGCTGGTAAATAAATGCTTAAAAATGGCATTTTGAGTCATCAGTGAAGGATTTCATAGGCGATGTGCTTTCATCTTTTTTTTTTGAGAGGCATTTTTGTAGTCTCTCCTCTAGAGGGCAATGTGGTATCATAAAGTGGCATTTTGAAGTGGCTAGAAAAACAGATCTCCTGAGTGGACGAGAAGCATACTCGATGATAATGGCTTCGTAATATTTTGTACACTGTGGAGGCGGCGAGAAGATCCTACTGCACTTTATCCAGGATTCACCGGGAGACTACTTACCTTTGGAGGACATTGCCAAGGCTCTGGGTGTCTCGGGCAACACACAAGCTGGACAGATGCCAGTGGTAAGACACTCTATGAACATAAAGAACCTCACAGGACTTGAGTTGGAGTAGGAGTTGCATAGAGCCGAGTTGTTCCAACAGGCCTTGTCATACGTCAGTAGCAACATTGTCAACACATCAAAGAATATGGACAGTTTCACACATTTTACCCCATATTGATTGGTGGTCTTTGTTTTGTCGGGGTCATATACCCCAAAACCCTTTTAAACTTCAATGATTGTTTCTGTTGCTGCCATGTTTGTATTTGCAAATGGTACATAAAACAGAAAACTGAGAAATTATTAAATAGATCCCATATAGAAGTCCATAGAAATCTTTTGGAATTTGGGAGAACAGAAATAAGCTCTCACCTAGTGTAACTTAGAAACCACTGTTGATTGATCAAATACTCTAAACTTCTCTCATTCAATCCGTTAATGCAGTTCCAGCAGTGTTATATACAGAATTAAATCCCAATATCTCATGGAGGGATTATGAGGTGTAACATATCACTCATTAAATCAATCAAAAGTCAGACTTTGTAAGCAACATAATACCTGTAAATGATAAAACATTTTTCAAATCATCAATGTGTTGATTTAAAAAGATAAATAGAATTTGAAGAGACACAGTCGGCATATTTTGCTCGCTGGATACCCTGTACCATAATGGCACATTTGGAAGCAAATCGCTAAAAGCTGAAACATAATGTCATAGTTCCAGACTACCGGGGGGTAGTGGTGACCCTTTCAACACGCCTGTGGTACCCAGCATGTGGTCCTAAAAACCATAGCCCCCTGGCACTTTAATGTCAAGCTTGGCTGCTTGTTGATCCACTTCCCTTTGAGGGATAAAAACCCAAACCACAAATGTCCAGATAGTATCAGTCCTATGTGAAGGTGGTAGCCAAAAATAAGACCTGGGACATACAGATCACATATTTAACATACGAATTGTGACATTTGGAACATAGACTGACAAATATTGGTCATGGAAATTGTGCTATATGTCATGGAATAGTCTTAGAAAAGAATTTGTTGTAGGAAGTGTGTGTGCGTGATGTGCTTCCCACAAAACCCACCATGTCAGAACTATCGCAGCATGTAGGCTTCATCTCTGCAGCCGAGCAACAGAATAGACATTGTTTTCTCCAAAGGGTCAAAATGTGGCAGAAGCAGCTGCAGGCCACACGCTAGCAATGGCACTGACACATTTCCAAAAGGGACCGTTAAAAAGTTGTCCGTCACAGTAAACAACTTGGGTGATAGGGTGGAGTCATTTGCTGCTGCTGTTTGAGCAATTGAGCTCGACATTCAGAAGTAATGGCATGCTCTTATTCAGATGGGTCGTATGCAATGCTCACTCACGCAGAAGCCCCTTTATCAGGAATACAATAGAATACAATAAAAACAACTCCAGAGAGCCAAGTCTCTATTCTGTGATTTCTTACTGAAATACACACTTGAGCTGCTGTATTGACAGTGAATGGGAGACTGAGTCTGACATTGCTGTTGAGACTTAGCTGCTCAACTAGGGAGCCAGAGAGCTGAGATCACATTGAAATAAACTGCTATACGTCACCGCCATGAAGGCACCGTGGAGCTGTACAGGAGACAATAGTGAATGTCTGCAGCCTGGACCGTCCTAGGGCTTAGGGATAATATATTTCAATTCTGAAATGTAGCGATATCTGCCTGAGGAAACATACTGTCTACTTTTTGAATCAGAAAATTGCATTTTGTTCAATGCTATTTGACCTCTTTTTGAAACCTGTTAATTGTGTGCCTCGGGCATGGGGACCCAGTCGTGCAGCTACAGGATTTGCTGTAATTTCAAAAGCATAGCCTGTTTTGAATGTAAGCGTTGCAGACAATGCTTCGCTGCCCTACTTGGCTTAAAATATTTCCATGGTAGCTTTCCAATTCACAGCAGCAGAAAAAAAATAACCATAGCTCTCATAATCATAGATGGGCCACAGGCAGGATTTCTATTCTAAATTGGCTTGTGAGATGGATTTTGGGGAGATGGAGGGGAGGCTAGTTTACCTTTGGCCTTCTTCTTATACATTGCTGTGTGCAATGCCACATACGTTAGAATACAAATCCACAGAAAAAAGGAAACAAAAACAGTGACACTCTTCTGAGGCAAACATCCCAACTATGCTATGGCTTTGTGCAGTTACTGAAACAGGATGTGCCTCTCCTGTATTTGCCTTCTTTTTTTGCCAAGCTGATATTTTGACACAAGGATTAACAATTTCATCCTGCGTTTGGAATCAGAGAAGCTTTAAAAAGATAGGTACACATCTGTAGTCTGGAACATCCTTAAACTGCAACACACCCAGGGTTATCATAGTAAAGCACAAGCTAAGTCCAACAGTTCTCATTTATCATGTGCAGGAAACTTGCTTAAGGGAAGAGGGGGGTATTTTTCACTTTTCCTACAATTGTTTTTATCATTTACCCGAGTCTTAAGAAACACCCCGGTGAAAATATTTCTAAGTATGTTTAGCCATTTATTCTCTAGTGTCCCTCTCCGACCTCAGGCTGCTCTGGGCACAAGGGACTTTTGTTCCCTGAGTGAGTTCGCTACCTTGCAGACAGCTAATATTGTTGAAGTGAGCAGTGCATTGCAGCCTGGCAGGCCCATAGCTATTAGGATGCTTAGCAGCGGTAGCGTGGAATATCACTGAGGTATGCTGTATGCATGATCACTACACTGAGTGATACCAATTGTTTGGGAAGAAATCATGTAAAGTATCCAAACATTTAGCTACCCAACAAGCTAGTTGGCCATTAGGCACAACTCAGCTAGCAGCTATCTAGGACACATGAATTCATTCACTAACATAAAACAAATGAAAATATATGTGGGTAACTATCAACCTGAAAAAGGTTAGTTGCCAGTCAACTGTGCAAATCTTTCTAGAAGTGGGAAGAATGAGGCTCGATCGTTGGCTGAGAAGAGCAAGACAGTGTGCACATGGTTGGGAAAGTGAAGCGTGGGGTGGATCCACTGTTGGAAGCCTTGGAGGGGACAGCTGCCTTCCAGTAGTCACTCAAGGAACAATAGTCCCTTGTACCCCCTTTCGTGGGCGTTCCAACAGCCAGAAGGAGCTACTGCTCCGATTGGCTGGCAGTACTGGAGGGTCCGCCTCCCTCCCCCTGCCCCAAACGTAAGATGATTGGTCAACTCCATTAAAGTCAGCTTTCTTGGTAACAACCCGGCCATGTTATGACTGGCTCGTTTCAGAGGTGACATTTTTTTCTAAATACAACTTACTTAAACAATATATAGTACAATATTCAGTACGTTTTTGTTTTTTGAGTTCGGGCTGGAAAGTTAGCACCTGGCACAGTAACTGTTGAGACACTAGTATCCCAGCAGATGGGTACTTATTGCCTCTTAATGTGTAAGAGGTAGATTCTTCACCCCAAGGCCCCGACTCCCACGGTCCTTCAATCTACTACTCTTTCCATGTTTTTATTTAATGTGTTATGTGTGTTTGATTTGTGGTTGTATACTGTGCGTCTTGCTGCAAGCCAATTTTCCCATGAGGGACAATACAATCTTGACGTTGAACCATTAAAACACAGTAGTCTGTATTAATGTCTCCCTTGTTCATCAAGTAGCCTGTAAATAAATGGGCCAAGCTCATTCTGTGCCGTTTTGCACCTTCTTCTGCAGTGCAATGATGACGTTTGTACACGATGATGACCTCACGATCTATGGTCCCTGAACAACACCTCCACTTTGGGAAGTTGAAGTGGACAACAAGAAGAGGAATCTGTCCCATCAGTCTGGATTTAAGTTATCGTAAAGCCACATTTGACTTTAATGTGACTTTAATGCACTAGCAGTGTTGATTACTTGTAATTTCTTTTTGGCTATGTTATACATGATCAAGTTTTAAGTTAGAAAAAGAAACATTCCTTTATTATTTCAGAGAATATTAAATGTAATAAATGCTGTAAATTGTGAATTTCAGTTACCTCAGTTCACTTGCATGTCGACCAGCGTGTTTTACTTTGTCTTGTGTTTTAAATGGACTTTATCGATTTACATTACAGTTCATAAAATAAATGAATTCCTTTGGTATGTACAAAAATGTAATATAAGTTTTAAATCAGTAAGTTGCTTCATTCAGCAGGCGCACAGCAGACATGAGTACGGCTGCAAAATAGATGAGGTGTCTAATCATTTGACATGACAAGCAGTTACTCAATAGTCATTTGATTGATTACTTGGTTAACAATTTAGATCTGATCGTAGAATCATACCTGCATTATTGTGGTGTCCTTTCTCTCAGTTCCAGCAGCTAGCAGCCACTTCACATCTACCCCACCATTTACTCTCCATCCATTGCTTGATCTGAGACTTTAAACTGAAATTGACTCACCTTGTCACTCCTGGTGTATCCAAAGTGCATCTAAAAGCTCTTACCAAAGAGCTTTTTGTGTTTGTTATCATGGTGTCAATGGTGTCCCTTTAGTGTAAAATACTTGGAATTTGTTTCTAGAACTGAACTTTGCTCTCATAATCCAACTTCCTTCCTTTTTGAAACACAATTGGAATGACCCTGTTGTATGATGACATTAAGTGTGTGCAGTAATAGATTACCAAGCATATATAAAGTAAAGACTCTCGACAGTATTTTAGATGCACTTTTGAATTATATTACAGCTGCGGGGCAAGCACAACCTGATTCTCAAATACAGAATTATCATTGGACTGAAACAAGGAGTGTGTGTTGATGTAAGAAGACACATGAAAAAAGTCTCCGTAATGCAGATATGATCCTCTGTGATTCTGTCTGTAACGTGAAGTGTGAGTGAGTAGTGATGCCATATGCCTTTTGGTGGGTGCTTTTATTCAGCATCTTGCATGAGTCCATGCTTTTGTAGCATCGGTGGCCCCAGTGGGACTAGTGTTAGTGCCTTGGTCAGCTGAAATGTAAAAAAAACAAAAAAAAAAACAAGCAAGTGTTGTGAAGATTACAATATCTTTTAATCCTCTGTATTGATGAGAATAAATTCTACACATCTTTTATGACATGATATATCTCCATATATTTGGCTTTTTTATCACAAAACACAGATTCTGAAAATGTTAACAATCGTATAAGTTTTTATAATTATATAAGATTTCAAGGAAACAGTTGAGATTTGAGGCTGTACAAGTAGAGACAATCATTTTAATGGCAATAATTACAGATTTGAGTCACAAAAATAGCAGTCTAGATAATTACATAGCAGCATGAACATTCTTCTGTATTTTTTCAAAGCAACGATGGTATTATATAAATATGTAGATCAATAAAATGCCTCTGGTTCGGTGGGTATTTGGCTGCTGTGACAATGGCAGAAACAGATGTTCATACATAGCAAAAGATGTGTATTTACTCTTTCTGCTAATTCAAAATGACACAATTTCACCATTGGGATGTAAAACTAGAACTAAGGTAAGAAATGCTAGCCTCATTTCTTTATATGTAAGTACTATAGTATAGAACATGTATCAGTTATCTACAATACATCACATTGTATATTACGTACTGTATTGAACCGTTTCCTCCTTTTGAGGAAAACTAAACAAAATGGAGAAAAGGCCAAGCTGTTGCTCTTAAAATATTGTAGCCCAGCGGTAGCTTGTCCTTCATCTCGTGCATGTCTTTGTGAAACACGACTTGTTGCTTTCGATGGCAACACACTAGCAGTACTTATATTCCAAGTGAAACGGTCCCTATAGTCACGAAAGTATCACATCCCCCTGCTCAGTGCAACAGTACTTGCCACTATGTAGTTAACAGACTGAGAGTGTAAAGCTTCAATATGCACATTCAATTCAGCAGCCCCTGATGAGACCTAACAGTCATGTTCAGTTTACCAAGGCATCCTGAATGTGACCAATGATGAGCAAACATTCAAAACTAGCTGTTCGTTTATTTTTCTGCTTTCTCTTCAGCGTTAAATTGGGGCTTCCAGCAACCTGGCTGATCATTTAGTCAGGCCCGCTCCTCGTCGTCTCTTCTAATTTGTCTGTCGTTCGGATGTCATTACTTGTTAATAAAGGTAGAAAATAACAGTCCTGGCCCTGACCAGCTTTAATGACAAGCCCATTCCCCAGGGTGTCTACCTGCAGGCTCCCAGTGCAGTCACAGCGGTCACCACACTCCAGCACACTGCATCTCGTCCTTTCATCTACACAACACTGATCAATGAGAGATCAGAAGGCATGCCACTTCAAATGCTGCCTGTCCAAGTATGTGTCTGTGTGTTTTCTTCTCATTTACTCATCCCTACCCCCACTCTAATGGGCTATGCCAGAGGCTAAAGATCCTCTAATTATGTTTGAGCTCCAACATGTAGTAAACTCCTCTCAGGAGACCATGTGGTCAAAAAAGAAAAGACCTTCTCCACAAATAATTACCTTTTTATATAAAATGTACTCACAGATATTATAGGATTAGGCATACCTAGTTTTGAAGAAATGTGTATATGTGCAGCCCGTACAATGAATGATTATTCTTGAAAGTTATACATCAGCCCATGAAAGAAATGAACTACAAACATGTAGGAGCCCAGATCCCCTGAAAGTCATATACAAGGTGTAGAATATGTGGAAGTAGGAAGGAGAGAGGGAGACGGCTCTGTTTAGGACACGTATAAGGGTATAAAGTGCCTAAGCTGGTTTCTTTCCCTACAATATTGTCTAACCTAGTAGGTGGGATGACAGCTAACATAAGCATTACTTCTCCATCCCCCCTATGCACATGCTAACACCGTAAGCAACGACCAGTCTGCTGCAGCTTGTGCTGTAAATGTTTTTTTCTGTATCTCTGAAATCATTTTTTCCTCACAGCATGTGAATCAGCCCCCAAACCTAAACATTTCCGCAGTGAGTATTGAGAATCCACCATCGGCAAGACATGAATCAACAAAAAAAAAAAGAGCTACGTCATGTATGCCTTCCATAAAATACTCAGTAGCTTTGTAAATGTCAAATATTTATCCACTCTGTAAAAATATTATAAGCCGCCACTTTCTCAGTGTTAATTTAAGGTCAAAGCTGCAAAGATTTAACAGTCTTAAAGTCTTCAGGTAATTTGTTTCGTGTAACAGTGAATGACCAAAGCCTCAGAGTGTGACTAATTCTGCTCTGGCTCTCCTTCAGCAAAGCTTTCATTTATTTCATCCTCAAGCTCCAGTAAGAATAAGATTGTTCACCATTGTTTCTTTTCAAGCGGCACAACGTCTTGAAAACAATACATCAGAGAAAAGACACCAAGGCAACTCAGTGCCAAATGTTAATGTATAATCACAAAGATCTGCACAAGAGATTTTTTAAGGATTAATTTAAGAAAGGCTGGTAAAGCATTTAAAGCCAGCTATAGGCTTTCACCCTTTCACAAGGTCTTAGTTTTCTATGTAGCCTTTTCACTACCCACTCGTCACCCACAGTGGCACACAGCAAAACCACTTGTGAGCAAGTGGCAGTACTTCAAACAGGAGGTCGCCGATTCCATACACATCTACAGGTAAATATTTGTGTCGTCTTCTGCCTTGTAAATAAACTGGAATTAGTCTTAAGCAGGATGTCTCTGTGGGTTCACCTTGTTTTTTTGGGTTGCCCAGGTCAAGAAATGAACATCAACCTTCTACCAGACCCTACATTTCATCTCAGGGTTCATTGCACTACCTTTTTTGCACTGGAACGCCTCTGAGAACGCTTCAAAATTCTGGAGTGAGCCGAGCACCCTAAAGACAAGAGATATGCAACGTGTGAGGGCCGATGAAATACGTATGAAAGTTAATAACTGATCATACTAAACGGTCCTGACCTGTATTCTAAGGGACTGTGGGAGTCAGTCTTGATGGACTGGCTGGCATACTCAGGCCGATAGGCACCACACCATACCTGGAAAAGGAAATGGATTAGTTCAGGCTTTGAGAGCAATTGCTTTTTAAGAGCAGTCATTAGGAATTCCAGGAAAGCACCAATAGACCTTTAATATTAGAAATAAATGAATAAAAAATCAATATTACACCTCAAAATAAATAAATAAATAACATCGGGCAATTCTTCATCCGCTTTTATCCATGATGTAGACTGAATGCAAACCTTGCTAGAGCACTGACTGACTTGTCGAATTCACATTCCCAGTACGGAGTGAGTGTTTTACCCAGCTCTGTAATGACTATTTGACCTGTTGTATTGATGACTGTCAAACAGCCTGTTCTGCTTACACTTCATTTTCTCTGGCACCACAAAGGTCTTTACTTTGGCAGCTCCTCTAGACCCCGAGGTAGTTGGACATAGATATAGTCTGTGATTGCTTCAACTTCTCATCCCCTGAATCTCTTTCTTTGTCCCACTGTTTACTTCTGAACACTAAGCATTTAGTGAAAAAAAGCTCCCTCCTGGCCTTTTGTTCTTGGCAACTCCAGAAGGAGAAATAGATCCTAAATCCACCCTGTTGCTGCTGAAATAATGCATGAAGCAATTGCATTTTCCCTCATTTTTGTTACTCACTTGGGCAAAGTTAAGAAAGAAAAGTTGTTTGTGATCCATGTCTAGGCCAGGTAAACGAGGCTCTTCACCTTCTCTCTCTACCCACTTCTGATAAGCCTGAAACAGATGCACACGAATGTCAAAGCACATAAAATCATAACTGGACTAAATCATAACTGACATACGAGTAGCAAACATCCGACCTTATAAGCTTGGCGAACCCCTCCGTTGTCTGCAATATTCTCCCCCAGAGTGCTGATTCCACTGACCTGAAGGACAAATAAAACACACAAACATGACAATACTCAGATGGTTTTATACTGAATGGTTTCCATTACAGCCAAGACAAACATCTACACACATGCCGCTCCACAATGCATCCCACATAGAGCATCCTTACATTTTGTCCACCGGCTAGCTTCCAGTTGAAGTTGCCGTATTGTTGCACCATGCACTGTGACTGGTCTTTAAAATGCTCAGCAGAATAATTACTCCACCAGTTCAACATATTACCGTCCTTGTCAAAATTACGCCCTGCAACCAAACACAATGCAACAGGTAAAGTACTATTTGCCAAACATGGAAACAGATAACCTATTATGATAAATGATTGCTCACAGTCAAACGAAAATAAATAATTATTATAAAATGACAAAGAGTAATTACGATGAACTGTAGTTATAAATTCTGTTTTCCCAAAATGTCCGTGATGAATCACCACGAGCCTCACCGTTGTCATCAAATCCATGTGTGATCTCATGTCCAATAACCATGCCGATTCCACCGAAGTTGAGGGCCTGGAGCTGATGCTTGCTGAAGAACGGAGGCTGCAAGATCCCTGCAGGGAACACTGGATAGACACAACAAGCAGGACCAATCGGATCACATGAACATGAACATCAGATTCACGTGTGATGAGAGTCAAAACACTGAATATTGTCAGTCTGAAAAAATTCTTTACAGTGTTACTCTCACGTTATGGCATATCTACCCAAGGAGGCAGGCCATCAGTCTCAGCTGAATTTGTGAGCTGGTGGTCTGACTGATTGTTGTAAAGTGGAGACCTCTTACCTATCTGGTTCCTGTTGGGTGAGTAGAATGCATTCACTACAGCAGCACCAATGATCCACCTTAGAAAACATTGAGAAATTTATTACAACAGACACAATTTTTGCCAATGAGCACAACTCTAGGTCTCCATTTAGTACAACTGATCGCATTATAATCCCTGGTGTTTCAGCTTCTTCCACTGCTGACTGGCAAAACGTCTTATCCTTTTTTGTTCCTAAGGTCAAGGGTAATAGATTCAAGAGCTCTGTGCAAATGCTCGATCTAAGTGCAGCATTTGACACAATTGACGATAACATTTTCACTAGAATTAGGCAATGGGTTGGTACCTCTGGGACTGCCCTGGGATGGTTCTCATCTTAATGCTTTATGTGTCCATGGGTGGCCACGTTTCTTCTGCCTGTTAGTTACATGTGGTGTACTTTAAGGCTAAATTCTAGGTCCAATTTTATTCTCAATATACATGATACCAATTGGCCACCTTATCTGTTTGGCACAGCCTTCTACTGCTATGTCAATGATACTCTGCAATATAGCCATATTACATTACTGTTGAACTGATGTTCAGGACTGGAGATCTCAAAATGATGGCTTATGCTACGCTATGAGCGGTGTGTCATGCACCTGAACTGTGCCAGTAAAGGAAATTGTCTATTCACGAGTGGGCATATAACCTGCAGAACTGGATAGAGCAAGAGCTTACAAGTCAGGGTCAACTGGTTCTCTGAGTTTCTTCAAACTCTTGTGTGCCTCAGCCTTGAGGTTCTCAAGGATATTCTCAAAGTAGTTCTCCTCACTAAAATTGAGCTGAAAAGAAAAACAGAAATAACCGCAACATAAATAAATGCATCTTTTAGTCGTGTACTGCACAGTCAGGACTGGAGAGACTCAGGTCGTACTTACATGGGCGTACTCCTGGTCAAGCTTCTGATTACTTCCCTCTAGAATATGGTCCGGATAGCCAATATGCTCCTTGATTGCCATGGCCTACAAGAGATGCATCACTATCAGTATCATAGCACATAGCACAAATAGAAGACAAGCCCTTATCGTTTTTGCTTGGCTATGTATTGTACCTTCTCTCTTGCCTTCTCCTTCGATGGAGCATCCATCCAACTTAGCTCTTCCAGTGTTTCCACATATGCTTCCTGTATCTTACTGATGAGGTCACTGACCTGCAAACATAGTGCAAAACAGTCAATATAAACACACTTATAAACACACTTTGATATTAACTCCACTGAACAGTCTGTGGAGGACTGATGTCTCACGTGGTGGCTTGATCTAAACCTCAACTAACTGGATAACAGTGGCAATTGACTTATAGACCCTGAGGGGGATTTTTTTCTGTCTTGTCCAGGTCTGGTCTCAGACCAAAAGACTCACCATCCGTTTACTTTCTCCTGCAAAAGTCTCATGCACATACAGGGCCCCAACTGCATTCTCCATGCTGCTCTGGACATAACGGACACAGTCTCGCCACCGGGCCTCTTCCACAGTGGTCCCATATAGAGCCTAGCCACATACACACACACACACACACACACACACACACACACACACACACACACACACACACACAGTAATATCATTTTTTAAGCTAGTTTACTTTCTACTGCTTTCTGTTCTATTATGTCATCTCAATCGCACCTTTCTGTAATGTGCTCTGGCATCTTTGAAACGGCGGCTCAAGCAATTGACTCTGTCAATGATGAGCTGCCAGGTGAGGTAGTTCTGCATAGTTCTGCAAGAATAAGTTGAAATAGGAATGGATTGCATTCATGTAATTCATTGTAATTATCCTGTAATCATTCAATTTGTATGGACTCTTGTTTGCACAGTGCTGTTACAGCAGCAGCTAATCATAGGCTGACCTGACACTGTGTTTGGAGAGAACGTCATTCATCTTCTCAAGGTAGGGAGAGCTGTAGACCACCACCTCCTCCTCTAGCTGGACCTCAACGGACACGCTGGACAACACACCTTGGATAAATCGTGTCCAGTTAAAACCCTGGAGAACAAAATGCAGTAGACATACATGTGACATATGTATTTAGGTTTGCTGAGCATGTATGCTTTTCAGCAGCACCGTGCTTCACACTCTTACAGTTACACACAATCACACCTGGGAACTACAGCTGCCAGAAGAAAGTTTATGAACCCTTTTGAATGACCTGCATTCCTGTGTAAATGGCTCCTAAAATATGATGATCTTCATCTAAGTCATAACAATAGATAAACACAATGTGATTTAACAAATACCAGACAGAAAATATACTTTTACGTGTTTTTATTGAAAATATTGGTCAAACATTAACATCCTCAGCTGGAAAAAGAATGTGAACCTCTAGGATAATGACTTCTATGAAAGGGGATAATACGTCAGGTGAACCAATCACCAGGCTTCACAGTTGGGATGAGGTTTTGCTGTTGGTATGCAGTGTTTTTCCTCCTCCAAGCATAGCGTTGTGCCCTTTTACCAAAAAGTTACATTTTTGTCTCATCTGCCCACAGAACATTGTTCCAGAAGCTTTGTAGTCTTTGGCAAACTTGAGACGGGCAGCAATGTTTTTGTGGAGAGCAGTGATTTTCTCCTTGGTATCCTCCCATGAACACCACTCTTGTTTGGTGTTTTTCTTATTGTGGACTCGTGGACACAGATGTTAGAAAGTTCAGGAGATGCCTGCAGATCCTGAGCTGTTACCTTAGGGTTCTTTGTCGCCTCCTTGCCCCTTGCTCTTGTTGTGGTCTTTGCTGGACGCCCACTCCTAGGGAGAGCAGAAAGGATTTTCTCCATGTCTGACTGTAGACTGATGGAGGCCCAAGTCTTTGGAAATGCTTTTGTAGCCTTTTACAGCTATATGAACTTCAACAACTCTTCTCCGGAGGTCCTCCATCATATTTTAGGAGCCGTTTAAACAGGATTGCAAGTAATTCAAAGGGATCACAACCTTTTTCTCACACCTGTACACAACCAGTCTTCTGCTGTTGGCTACTGAGCAGCATCACTGGAGCATTTGGGGGTCAACTGCCCTGCTGAAGGGCACCTCAACATTCACACATTCACTTCCCCCACCCAGATTGTCCAAGACAGTCCAGGGATTTGAACCAGTGTATTTCGATCAAGTAACACAAAAATAATTCTGGTTCATACAATCTGAGAAGTGGAAACACACTTACATTAAGACAGAATGTGTCCTGTAGCTCACGGAGTGTCATCTTGTTGTAGAGGACGGTGACATCTTGGCGCTCCTCTGCTGGGGATGTGGCCTGTGCAGCAACAGAAAAGAGAAGCAGTGTATAAACTGATGCGTTGCTATATTTACATTTTGCACTCACTTTATCAACAAAGCCCAATTCATCATGTTCTTGACAGGCACAAAAAAACAGAAAGAGAGCTTGGTTGATTTCCTGAGCCTCCACTAGACTTAGCCTGGTTCTCTGATTTATTGGAAGTAGGGAGGTGGTACTCATCTTTCATCTTGTCATTTTTAATTCTCCTTCGCCCCTTTCGCACAATTCTATTTCCTGTTGTGGCTGGTACTCACATTGGCAATGTCTGTCTCCAGCTCCAGTACTTGCATCATTTCCTCCCACACATGGTCATCATCCTGAGTCAAGTTCCTGTCCTCTCGGGCTATCTTCGCAATGGCAACCATGAAATGTAGGTAGGCCTCTCGTACCTATGGCACAATCATAAAATAAACATTTTGTTTCTACAAAAAAAAAAAAAAAAAAAAAAAATCAAGCTAGGGTTGCAGTAAGGGAAATTTTAATGCATCACCCTTTTGTAGTTTCCATCGTTGAAGTAATAGTCTCTTGATGGCATTCCAAGTCCTGGCTGGTCAATCTGTCAGTAACCAGAATATGACAACCAACATGGTTTATATATGGTTATATTTACATCAGCCTTTTATGATATGTATATGTTGTGTGTGTTTCAATTATTAATGCTGCATAATGGCTGTTGGCTGTGCTGAGATGTTCAGTGGCCTTACATAAATGATATGGCGCCGGGAGTCTCGGTCGTCCGTCCACACGTACATGTCCAGCAGGACCTTCTTGTGGAAGTGAGCAGTAAGGGTTGCCAGTGTGTCCTCAAGGCTCCATGATTCTTCAGTGACAACAGATAGAAATTAACCCCCCCCGGTTTGGACACAGTGGTCTAAGTTCATGGCGCTATCTGTACAAAAATAGGCTGCCCCTCTCAGAGAAATAAACACAGTGCTGCTGCACATTCAACAGGATACTCAGATGCAGATATGCCTGGTTAATTCTGTTTGAGCCACCGTCCTTGATTGCTTTTAATTTAAGTGGCAGCAGTCAGTAGCTTGGGGAAGAGCAGAGTGGTTTATTTAGAGAATCAGTCACAGTCCTGATTGAGGACCTGCTGCTCTGCCCACTCACCACGCTCCAAATCACAACACCTCACTGCTCCACCGAGGAGCTACGACGGGCTTCTTGATCACGCCAACAAAGCTCATACCACTCAACATTTCACTATGTACAAATACAGTTAGAAGGTTTCTGTGTCCGTGTGTGTATCTGGGTAGGAACGTGAGTGACGGCCGAGCAGCGCCGTGCTTGTGTGTGTCCATGTATGTGCAGGTCCAGGTGTTTCTCCACTACCTGTGGTGGCGTTCCAATCATCTGAGGCAACCGGCCAGTCGCCAATACTGTCAATGAGCTTCAGGAGGGGCTGGGAGTCACGCTGCTCTATGAGACCTGCAGGTAAAACACCAAACTCACCGAATATAACAACATTGCAGTCCCTCTGCTATTCGAGCAGTAAGACATTAAGCAGTATATTCCTTTTATATGTAAGATACCCAAGACTGAGGGTCTGAGTGAGGAGAGCCTTACTCTCATTCATGCAGGACTTGTAAAGGGTTTTGGCTTTCCTGATGGCATCCCTGTCCTGTTTATTCTCTGTCTCAAGAACACCTGCAAAAACAAAAAAGAAGTCAGACTTCTCTTCTTTCAATGAAACTTGCAAACTGCAACTGATGAGTGATACATGTAGTTCCATAAACTCACGGCTAGCTGGCGAACGGCGTTGAACTCACGGAGCAAAAAAGATTGAATCCCCGACCCTGCTACTGTATTACTGTGGAAGCATGCTAACTGACCTTTGAGGACAATCTCCAGCTTGTCCCGCAGAATGTCAAAGACACTGTGACGGGAGCTGGTCTCCGGGATGACATGGCGCTCCAGCCAACCCCCGCAGGCGTACTGGTAGAAATTCTCACAAGGCTTCACAGATGCATCCATGTTCTGCAGGAGCCGGGCGGCTTTGGGTACCACAAGCATGGGAGGGAAGAGCATGGCACAGTTCATACTGCAGTTAGAAATTGTAGAAATTGTTTTTTTTGGTGTGTTTCTGAATAAAATAGAGCACATGGGTGATTTTGTTGTCACAAAATGAAACAGAGGGAAGGCAAAGAAGCAATGGTTATCACCTGCAGTGACACACTCCGCAGCTGTGCACACATTGTTGATGTTGGAGTGATGCTGCTGCTCTGGAAAAATCAGTGTCAACAGTTATTAGAGGACATGTCGACTGTTTCACCATTAACATCCGCACTGAGACAGACAACCTGGGCTTGTGGTTGGGCAGTGCTTTAGATGTATTTGGTATAGCAAACTGTGACTAGCCTAGCTCAACGTCTGACGGGAAACGGCTTTGTCAGCAGGCACTCGGTTCTTTCACTTTTGTGTGACCCTGCCGATTAGGCAGTAAAGAGAATTAAGGGGGCTATCTCCGGTCAGCCCACCCATTACCCCACGATATCCTGTGTTCAGTGCACAAGCTGTCAGGGACCAAGACTCACCTTCACCTGATGAGCTCCTTGACACACTCAACTTCTTAGATTGCTCTGAATTGGGAGGAAAACAGATTTTAAGAGAAACCGTTTCAGACAGCATTAGATACAGACAATTTAACTTCAAAGAAACTACTTTGAAGTTACTATTTACCATTTAACACCAGACCTGTCTGATTTCATTGCTTAAGGCAAATACTATTTGTTCTTCATTGGGTAAGTAAACGCACTCTAGGCTTTAAACGATTTCTCTAAAGTCTACATATGTTGTTCCAGCAAATAACAGCCATGTTAGTGTAAATATTAATGCAAAACTTATGAGCATGAAACTTATCGTGATCATTTCTGGTGGTATTTCTGGGGTCAAAATCATTTCAGGTGACAGGGGCACACATCATGCCAGCTAGAAGCAAACGGATTAGGGAGACTCTCTTCGTTGCAGCTGCCAGTGGATCTGACAGTTGGATCTGACAGTTGGATCTGACAGTATCCGGACAGACCTACCTTTCACAGCCGACGCGTAGAGGACTATGAGCCCGGCCAAGGCACAGCTGACCAACAGCAACAGAATGGACAGACCGATTTCCGCAACGGTCCAACGACGATTCCCTGGTTTAGTTGATTTCTCCATGATGTCCATTTGGCTTTCGGATTTGCCCATTCTCCTGTAGATCCTTTCTGGAGAGGTACCGTGGAGTGGGATGGACCAGGCAGAGAGCCTCCAGCTACCAGTGTGTGGGCTGTGCAATGCGATGCAACGTTACGCCGGAGTGACCTGGAACGAGCGAGCGCATTATGTGCATCACTAACACCTGCAAGTTCACCGCTCGGAGTTGTAAACGGTGCTGGGCTCGTCGCTTAAAAGTAATGTATTACTCCTTACGCGTTACTCATTTCAGAAGTAGTGTTTTTTAGTTACACGTTACTCCTGGAGGGCAGTAATTCGTTACTCTCCTTACATGCCAGAAGCTGGCGGTTACGTTCTCTCTTACCTTCAAAAATCCCTATATCGCGACGATCAATGAATGATCAGGGGAAGGGAATATTCTTGTCTTGCCCTTTTGCTTGATAAAACCAAAGAATACTTCCACCCAGAGAAAGTACATGTTTCTGCCATTTCTCATTCTCAATTTCTCAATTCAAATCTGATATTTACAGGGGAGTGACAACAAAAATAAGACTTTTTTTTGGATTGGTAACTGTAATTGAAATAGTAATCCGTTACACTAAAGTAATAACATTACTGTAAGGACTCGTTGAGTAACGCGTTACCAGCCAACACTGTTATTAAATGGATTATTTTACTACTGCATGGTTAATAAAATCCCATGGAACTCCAGGCTCGGCCCACGTGCTTCAACATCCTGACTGCAGGCAATACAAGCGTTCAGCGCGCGAGTCCATTTAGGAGATTTCCTCTAGTTATCATTGAGCCACATCTGTTGGTAATATAGTCTCTGACATTGTGTTTACTGAGTGCCATATTTATTCTGAAAATAAATTAAGCATCACACTGACTTCCAGTGACCACACACACACACACACTCACACTCAAGGCCTATACACCATAAGCTTGCTTCAAGAGAGCTCATTTCTATTCATAATAACTATGTACGTGTGAACACAATATTGCAAATGAGCATTTGTGCAGGGAACAAAACGACAATCACCCATGGCTTTCAGCAGCATCACTTTGCATCTATTCAGACCCCAGCACCTGTTCCTCCATAACCAGCCTATCACCCTATCATTAGGCCTGACAGAGGACGGGGCTGTAAATCAGAGGTTGATGCTGCTCTGCTCCATTAGCTTCTTCCTGATGAAAACATGAGCACATATCTGGCACCGCACCGACGGAGTGCCGGCAGGGGCTTGTTAGAGCTTCACTGCCATCTTCAGCATGAGACTGTCAGGACTGAAACTGTCCCTGTGGCATGAACCTTGTTCTGTGGCGTTCAAAGGCGGTCCCCTTTATGGGAAATGATTCAATATCATGCAGTGTAATGCTTCAAAACAACATATTGGTGTTTTTTAGTTTATTTATTTAACCTTTATTTAACCAGGCAAGATTAAAAATATCTTTTGCAAGGGAGACCCAGCCAAGATGGTATGCAGCACAGAAAGTTCCAATGTAACATGTTATGGAGCAAAGTATAAGAGGTTAGTAACCATATGATGTCAACTAGTGGGTTAAATGTTAAGTGTGTTCAAACTGAAATCGTCTGCAGTAAATGGTTTTAGGTTGCCTTGTTCAAGCACATTTCCCAGGTAAGATTACATGTGATTGTGTTTGGTGACTGGTACGGCACGTCTCTGTTTCAGATACAAACAAGGATTAATGCAGGTTGGGTAAGTAATGTAAACAAGGTCATTCTCTGTATTCCCACATTATTCTACTATTTTGTCTCCAAGTCCATGATAGTGACATCAGCATTTTTCACATGCAAAAAAAAATTCAAACAGCCCAAAGACATCCTTATAAAGTGCATGCACCATTGCAAATCTGTCTTGGGACCGCTGGAAATCTGACAGGCTACAATTTCAGGCGGGTAACTTTTCTACCCTGTTAACCACCTTCCCTTTGGTTACTTGACGGTTTATAGTAATCACCTAAGAGGCAGAGCTTACCTTTCTATGTGGATGGTTGGAGTCCCTGAGCCGTCCCCCTACAGCACGCTAATATCTCAAACACCCCTACTGAGCTTCCACTCAGAGCTGGTGCGTGGAGAAATGAGTCTGTGCTGCGGGATGAACACCACAGCTCACTGTGGTGCTCACTGTTCATGCAATGAGTGAGGCAGCAGAGAGAGAGAGAGGGAGGAGGGAGGGAGGAGGGAGGGAGATGGGAGGGAGAAAGTGACTGCGAACTAGATTGATTGTGACAGTGATTAGAAATAAATTTTGTTGGGGATGTGTGTGTGTGTGTGTGTGTGTGTGTGTGTGTGTGTGTGTGGTGATGGTAGGGGGTTAACAGGGTATAGGATGTGTTGCAGTAAGCATCGGTTTCCTTTTCTCTTGATGGAGTGTTTCTAGCTGCGGAGTGAAAAGTGCAGCTTCAGAAAAATCTTGCAGAGAAGCGTCATAAAACAAATAAAACTCATGTGCTTAAAGGACTCTGCAGACGGATTGTACAACACCGCAGCGTCTCTCAACCTCTCAGATCTCTAGTGGCTGTCTTTTTAGTTGCCAACGACCTGGAGGATATGGATTTGCTGTACCCTCAGGGACTGCTTCCGTCAAAACAAATGCCTAAATTGAATGTAATACTAGAAAAAAAGCTTATCTCTGTCAGCTAACCAGCTCAGGTAGGAAGAGACACCGCCGCTGCCTTTCTCAGGCCTTCTTCAGGGAGGACTTGGTTGCCCATGGTGCGGCGGGTGGAGATATGAGCGCTGGCCTGATGTCAGATTGAAATGGCACGGCGCCCAGGCTCATTATCAGCCTGATTAACCACAGTAATAAGATGATATTATAGGGAGAGTGGTGGTTGGCTAACGTGCTCCTAGCCACCTAGTTGTCGATGATGCTCAGGTGCTGTTGCTGCCAAAGTTATGATGAGACGTAACAAAGGATAAACAAAGTAAGTGGAGAGCAATTTTAATCAAACCCAAAATACTAACATGCTCATGGAACTTTTTAGATCTATGCATTTTTCACATGCACTAATTATTTGATAGGAATCTCACTGAAATATTTATATGTACATACAACATGACAGATGAACTGAAGTCAAGGTTTGCAGTTGAGTTCATCATTTATTCATCGTTTTAATTTACTTGAGGGGATGTTTTCATCATAATGAAATCAGTCATGGATTCCATGTGTTTTTGCAAAAGTGCCGTTAACTTTCTTTAAGTAACTTTCTTGCTTCATGCTGATGCTGCTCATGTTAAATGTCACAAGTAAAGAGTCAGTGTTGGAATATCCTGGCGGGTTTGTAAAAACTGAGTATAACTGAAAGATTATCAAGAATGCTTCAGAATATACACCGATCAGCCACAACATTAAAACCACTGACAGGTGAAGTGAACAACATCGATTATCTCGTTACAGTGGAACCTGTCAAGGGGTGGGATATATTGGGAAGCAAGTGAACAGTCAGTTCTTGAAGTTGATGTGTTGGAAGCAGGAAAAATGGGCAAGTGCAAGGATCTGAGCAACAGAAAAGCTACTGTTGCACAAATTGCTGAAAAGTGTAATGCTGGCTATGATAGAAAGGTGTCAGAACACACAGTGCATCACAGCTTGCTGCGTATGGGGCTGTGTAGCCGCAGACCGGTCAGAGTACCCATGCTGACCCCTGTCCACCGCTGAAAGTGCCTACAATGGGCACGTGAGCGTCAGAACTGAACCATGGAGCAATGGAAGAAGGTGGCCTGGTCTGATGAATCACGTTTTCTTTTACATCATGTGGACAGCCGGGTGTGTGTACATCGTTTACCTGGGGAAGAGATGGCACCAGGATGCGCTATGGGAAGAAGGCAAGCCGGCGGAGGCAGTGTGATGCTCTGGGCAATGTTCTGCTGGGAAACCTTGGGTCCTGGCATTCATGTGGATGTTACTTTGACACGTACCACCTACCTAAACATTGTTGCAGACCAAGTACACCCCTTCATGGCAACGGTATTCCCTGATGACAGTGGCCTCTTTCAGCAGGATAATGCGCCCTGCCACACTGCAAAAATGGTTCAGGAATGGTTTGAGGAACATGACAAAGAGTTCAAGGTGTTGACTTGGCCTCCAAATTCCCCAGATCTCAATCCGATCGAGCATGTGCAGGATGTACTGGAAAAACAAGTCCGATCCATGGAGGCCCCACCTCGCAACTTAGAGGACTTAAAGGATCTGCTGCTAACGTCTTGGTGCCAGATACCACAGGACACCTTCAGAGGTCTTGTGGAGTCCATGCCTTGACGGGTCAGAGCTGTTTTGGCGGCATGAGGGGGACCTACACAATATTAGGCAGGTGGTTTTAATGTTATGGCTGATCGGTGTATATGTCATCATTTTGCAGATATATTTGAATAACAAGGATAATCTTGGGACAAGCCCCATTTTCCCTCAACAGTCAAAAACACTATTCATCACAATATGGGCTTTCATCAGCACAATTCTGTGGAGTTGTGATAATCCTAGAGTGAACAGGGAGTCAGGAACAAATTGAAGTACTCCAGTGAAGCCATATTGATGGGTTCCAGAGACGTCTGACATCGTCATACCGCGATAACAAGACTCATATTTCCAGAAGTGTCCTTTTTAAATGTAGAACCCATCACATTCAGCCTCCTAGACTCTTAGAAAAAGAAGTGCCAAGTAGAACCATTTTTGGTTCTTCAGCTTTTTAGTTCCAAGTAGAACCCTTTATAAAGGTTTTACCTAGAAACCTTTCAGAGGGTTCTACCAAGAACCCTGCATGAAAGGTTCCTCCAAGAACCCCACATGAAGGGTTACGCCTATAACTCTCACAGGGGCTTATACAAAGAACCCTTAATGGTTTCACCTAGATCACAGTGAGCGTTCGACAATGAACAAAGCTTCAAAACACAAAGTTAGTGAAGATCAGTGGCAGCATTCCAAGGTCACTCGTCTAAAAACAAACTAATAATTCAAATGATGCTTACAATAGTTAAGACGCCATTGTTGGCCATTTTGTTTTCCCTTAAAATGTCCAAGGTGGAGTCACTATTCAACTTGCATGTACATTTGGCCTGTTTATTCGGAGAGGCTGACGTGGCTGACACAGAGAATGGCGTTTCCTCTCAGACCCTTTCACTGCAAATTTTGAACGCATTTGCTGCACCATCGTGTCACCAATAAGGGGTCAAATTTGTTTCTAAGTGACTCATGTAAAGCATCCTATAACAAAGAGAGGAACAGCAAACCTGTTGAACATCTCTGACGCTGAAAGACAATTACCAGAGAAGGAATCTACACAGCCCGTGAAGCCTTCCTTTTCTAGCCATTGACAGATTTGTGTTTTGTCCCACTCTGTATAGCTCATCTACATTATTAAAACCCTTCCACCAGACTAAACATGAAGTGTAAAGTGAGACTGAACTCACCTTCTCCCTTTGAAATTTTGAAGATGTTCTGGTTGCGTTACTCAAACAGAACAGGTGGATAATTAGACTACGTCTTTGGTTGTCACACCCACTTCCTGGAAGAAAATTGCTGGCTCTAAAGCCACATTCCTCCCTTTATACTTCCACAGCTCAACCTGTTAGACTGTGTCCTGAAAACCTTGAGGTAACTCATAAGGTCACTGATAATACAATCATTTAACAGAAGCTTTTTTCCAAAGCGACTTACAAAGGTGATAGTTGACACTATGTTGGGATTGAACCCACGACCCTGAGAGTCTCTTGCTCTTCCGACTGAGCCGTTCCTCTCTTTCTTCACTGATTATAGTCCAAACAATATAATGGAATTATTTGTTGCAATTTTACTTTCCAAAGGTTCCTCATAGAACTCATTCTTCCAAAAAGGGTTCTTTAACAAGAAAGGGTTGTTGATAAAACCACAACCCCCCTGGAGCAAAGGGTTTCTTAGAGGCAGATGGTGATATAGATAGAACCCCATCTCTCAGTGGAGAACCCTTTTGGAACCCTCTTTTCTGAGAGCGTGCATCATTTCAAATTATTCCATTTGAACATTTTCTAAGATAAGAAAGATATGCATGTACAGCATTGGCTTGAATGAACGGGTGAGGTCTGTACTTTATCCTTCAGGGGAAATACTATATTTGAGATATGTAAGTCACAGATATGAGAAAAGGCCATGAGAGAACATGTAATCAGGCATAAACTTGTTAGGTCATCTTTCCAGCCCTCCTCTGAACGTTATCCCACAGGGATGGCGGCAGGGTTATTTCAAAGAGTCATACATCTGAACATGTTTGCATTAGTATTGTAAAAAGAGCCTATAAAAGGTGAAATTTACTTTTCAAACTATTCCATCTTAGTGTGCCGACATGCCCCCATTCATATTAATGCTTCTTTCTACTCATTTAAACTTTCATTTAAGATGTATCTAAGTCAGCTCTTTTTGAGCTACTGTCATTATGATGGAGCGCTGTCTTGGCAACATATTTTCTCACATTTTCCTGCTTGTAAGCATAAAGTCATGTTGTTTCTCCAGCCCGTGTTGCTGCACCACCATTTTGTCATGATCATTACCTGACAGAGAGCAAGCTGTTTGCTAAAATCCAGCGCCTGGAGCAGTTAAGTGCCTTGCTCAAGGGCACTTCGGCAGTGTTGGTGGGCACCGTAGCTGTGGCACCAGTCATTTTCCAATCACCAGCTCACAGCTGGAATGCACCCTCCTGGTGGTGCCGGGGATTGACCCAGCGACCCTCTAGTGATGGGTAGGTCTCTCTAACCACTTAGGCCAACCTGCCGCAGTTGGCCTAGACAGTGTCTGGGTACTGTCTGTTTTCTGTTTGAGCTGAGTGGAGACTGTATCCCCAGCTAGGCAAAACAAGTCTAATTGTGTTTCAGTATGAAATCTCAAATTCAATTATTGGAAATTCATTTGCTCCGCTAAATGTAAGGCAGTGTATGATTTGCACTCACACAGGCCGTAAATAAATACTCGACTGTCTCAGTGATTAGTTGATCTGAAAAACAAGCTTGAAAGCTTTTTAATTAGACCATTATAGATGAATGTTATGTATTTGATGGAGATGGTGGCACAATTTTGCTAAAGCCCTGTGCCAGAAATGTGCTTGGAAATGCTCTGAGTAAAGAGAAGGGGGAGGTTTGCTGCTGTATGACAGTTTATATACTTTTAAAAATCTGCCTCAAAATTAGCAATGATGGAAATTACAAAAGGCTTAATTTGGACCATACATTCATTTTATTTTCTATTTTTATTACAATAGGCCTAGATAAGCAGCATGTTCTTATTTGTTGCTAAATTAATTTTGATTTTTTCTTTTCATATTGCCGACTGGTTGCCCGTCGCTCCGAGGCATCTACCTGGTCACGACTCTTCTCTGTCCTGGCCCCACAGTGTCCCTGTCCATCTTTCACCGCAGGCTGAAAACCCACCTCTTCA
This sequence comes from Monocentris japonica, assembly GCA_900323365.1. Lineage (NCBI taxonomy): Eukaryota > Metazoa > Chordata > Actinopteri > Trachichthyiformes > Monocentridae > Monocentris > Monocentris japonica. The sequence goes on along the minus strand of OOFE01051155.1, from coordinate 972 downwards.
AGAAACACTACCCTGACCCTTCCTCTTAGCACTTGTTTATTTGTTTCACTTATTTGTCTCATTTCTTTAAATAAAAAGTAGGTAGCTAACTTATTGCACTTTTACCTTAGCACTGGTTCTGCTCTTAGATGCTTGTTTAGGAAGGAAATGCACTTATGATTTCTGGTGACTAGTAGTTCTTTTACCTACCTATATTGAATGCACTTATTGTAAGTCACTTTGGATAAAAGCGTCTGCTAAATGACTGTAATGTAATGTAATGTAATTGCTCATTTCCATAGTTTTTGGTTTTGCTTGAAACCATTATTTCAAAAGCTTTAGATTTTCCGCTCTCTATTAAATATGTCCCTTGTGAAATATTGTCAGATTAGTCCAGCAATCAAATTGTGCACAGCCAACCCAACCTGACTGCATGCTTCAATTTGTATAATTTTGAGCGGGAATCCTATTTAATACAACTTTGTGATGATGAGGTGGTACTTATCTTCCATCAAAGAAAATGTATAGAATGTGTAGAAACTAAATGTGTCCCTATCTACAAATCAGAACAGAAGTTAATGCTTGGTTATATAAGACTTGCTGAGACTGGTAAAGGCAGGTGAAATAGTGGCATTGATTGTTCTTTGACACAGGTGGCTGTTGAGGCAGTCCGTCTGTCTAGTAAGACAGAATTAGTTGTCCCTACAGACTGTCTGCCAGCTTGGTGGCACTCGGTAGATTCATTGCCTGCTCTTAGCCTGACACCAAAGCTGTGATTAACTGGTGTGTTCCTCCTCTGTTGATTTACTGCATGTGTTTAATAGGAAGCACAGAGGCCATTAGGCACAGCAGTGAAATAAAAGCCCAATACGACGTCCCCTTGCTGAAAGGCAACAAACCTCATGATCGGTGCTCTTGTCTCATGAATCAGTGTACATTAGATTACTGGCGTCTTCACTCATTCTCACTCAAGCAAAACTTGAGCATAGTTCA
>OOFE01051154.1:29100-44507 GCA_900323365.1 Monocentris japonica | reverse complement strand
TGCAGGGTTCAGGTAAACATATTCCAGCAGGAGCTCACACACACACACACACACACACACACACACACACACACACACACACACACAATTAAGACATGAAGTCTGAAGAGCTTCTACAGTTTGCATCATTAAATCTCCTTTGATTCATAATTATCTGCAGAAGAAGAAAACAGTTTCTCCTCCTGACGTCCAAATGAAATGAAACACTTTCTGTTTTCAGCAGGAACGAAAACATCTGACAACCTGCAGTCGTCCTGGCAACACCTCGAAGACATTTCTCTTCCTTTTTGCTGTCTTTTCAATGACAGGGCTTTCAGGTGATGTAGCCCAGCCCCCTCTGGCGGCCATGTTGGAGGTCCTCATCTCTCTGAACAGCTGATTGTGTTTCTGTCTCAACAGAATTGAATCTTCATGGTTGATTTCTGTCTGTTTCTGACTGAACTGATCATTTGATCACTGATCCATCTGATTGATTTAGTGTTTAGATCATGTAGCTTGTTAGCTAGCTAACCATAGTATCTGGTCAGCTAACCATCACTGTCTTGTTGTTAACACATCTGGTTAGCACACTAGCTAACGTATCTAGTAGAAGCTAGCGTTAGCAGAGGCTACAAACCCCAAGTGCGAATTCCCTTCAGTAGATCAATTATTGAATATGGACCTGCAGGTTCCTGGGAGAGTTTCATTCCAAAATGAGGGGATCCACCATCTGCTCCTTCAAAATATTAGAACAAATGATGGTGCATTTGGAAACTGAAGTCTTTGCTTGACAAAAGAGAGCCGGATTGTCTATATTTGAGAGATATTGAATGATGAACCTCATGGACCCCTGCGCTGCATGCTGCTGGTTACCTGCAATGTAGGAGATCTACAAACTGAAGCTTCCACTACTGATGTTGAAAATCACTCTGGAGAAAAAAAATAAATAAATAAAAAAATAAAGATAGAAAGAAAGTGGACAGACGTGGTGATTGATGTAGATATTAAAGAAAAAGTCTCCAGTTCACATTGAGAGTTTTAAAGCATTTTAAAAGCAGGTTTTCTGCTGAAGTGTTAATTTCCAATAGATTTAACTCTCTCGTCTTTCTGCTTCCTCCAAGATACATGAATGTAAATGGACTTCCACCCAGCAGAGCTGAGGGAAATTATATTGGAGGGCAGCAATACACATAAGATGCATCAAGCCTGCCTTCAATTTGACAGAAGAAGAAGAAAAGCCCTGAGCCAACGACGGCTGCATTCAAGCCACATGGGAAAAACCGATGTGACGACTCTGAGCTCCAACTGAAGACTTTTTTTAAAGCAAAACATTGCAATATCAACCACAAACCAAAAAACACAGCAAGTACTTGTGCTGCCATGGCAATTTAAGAGTTATGATCACAAAATCTTCTCATGAAAATTGAAACAAAAAGGAAGAACATATAATTTCCTTGACTACAGTCATTTTTAGTGTCGTCAGAATCCAGGAAGTTGGAGAAATCATAGTTTTTCCTCCCTGAAAGTGAAGTTGAACGGTATTTTCAAGTTGGAAGCTCGTATCTCCCATCCTTCCCATATGTCTTGAATGCAGCACACCTGCAACAGGTGTTTCACATTGACCTTCTGCCATCAGACCCAGAGAGTTCAGAGGTCTGCAGCACAAGTCAAACGTCCCTCACATAAGCTGTTAAAACGTTGAAATATCACAACATGTTTCCTGCTCTGAACGCCACGGTGTGTTTAGTGGTCGCACCTCCAGGAGGAAGAGGAAGAGGAAGAGGAGTATTCACCGAACAAGAGAAGCGCTGAAGAACTGGATCTGACCGACATGATCAAGAAGCAAGAAGAAGACGCTTCCAAAGGTAAAGAAGTATTTCTTCCTGGTGCTTTTCATTCCGTCATGCTGAACGGTTTCATCGCTCCTTTGATGTCGGCAATCAGTTTCTAAGAACTGGAGTCATTTTTTCCAGTCGAAGCTCTTCGTCTGCTGGAGTGAAAGTGGATGTGCTTTGAGTTGTTTATCGCACAGTTGGTCTCAACATCTCAGTGGTTTGATTTTTGAGTTGTTAAAATGTTGGTGTGCTGCTGAGGCCTGGTGGGAAAGAAATGAGTTTCATTCTAAATTGAGAGCAACAAATATTGAAGATCCTTTTTGAGAACATAGTTGAGGATGTAGCCATCGTTATTTTGAGTCCTGAATGCTGAATTTCAAGTAAGAAATGACTATCAGTTTTTCTTGTATTGGTGTTTGTGTGTGAAGGTGTGTGTGTGAGATTCCCTGCTGAGACAAGATGTTCGCACCATGCCCATGATGTACATCTAGATCTGTGCTGCTGTCATGTGGTCGGCCTCTTTATTCTGTTGTTGGTACACAGAGAGAAACCGGTCGGTGATTCTGTACTGAGAGAAGCTTCATGGTGTTGCAGCCGTGCACATTCTCCACGGTGTGATCAGAATTCACCGTGTATCACTTCTTCTATTGTGTGTGTGTGTTTGATTCCTTGCATAGACTAGACATGACCTGCATCTATCCTGCAGTAGTGCTGCACACGGTGGGTCAGAAATGCCTTTTGAAATTAAAAGTGAAGGGAGAACCCCCACCCCTGATAATTCGAGTACCTTTTTTTTTTTTTTTTTTTTCAAAATCAGAAAACCAGCGAGTTCTGCTTCTGCGTAGATGCACGTAAATGTCTCAGTGTAACTAGTCAGAGAAGGGGTTTATGGGTAAGCGTAGGCCGCAGATGCTTGCAGACGGGTGCAGACCTCCCAAACCTCAACAACGCGTCGCAGCGATCGTGTGCATCAAACAAGCGCTGATTGGTTGAGCAGGGGAGTCTAGCCGGTAGCGTCGGGGGTTTGGACCCAAAACTAAAACAGAGAATAGTGAGTTAACCAGCGAGTTATTGATCGTTCTACAATCAATATGGAATCAATCAAACTGCAGATGTGATGTGTGTGAGTTTCCTTCACTCCTGTCTAGTGTTGGATATTGTTGCTTGGCAACCACATTGAGCACACCTGGGAATTAGAGGGAATGGACGCCACGGGAGAGAGGGAGCATGCCTCCCCTCGCCTCCTCCTGCTGCTTCTCAATGCCTCCTAGGCTCACCTCCTCTTCCCTCCCACCACCTCCTTCTGCTTGTTCCCAATGGCTCCCCCCCCTCACCTCCTCCTCCCACAGGTTTGAAAGCTTTTTCCAGATTTTTCCTGTTGTCTTCCTAATTCTGTAGTTCCTGGGGGAGAGAGGAGAGTGAGTGATCCAGACATGTTGACCTCTGACCTCTGAGGTTTTCATTGAGTTGATAATCGACATTTCTTTTAATCAAAAAACAACATTGGAGATTTTCAGTGAGTTAGCGGACCTTAATCCAGATGCATGCTGGGAGACGTTCCTAGACAGGATGGGTCAGCAGCCGGGGTACAACCACGTCAACTCAACTTTATTCATTAGCAGAACAGAGGTGACCATCCTTTTGACATGAATCCTTTGCACACACCATCATAGGTAGTAGTTCTCTGTGAGGATGCAGACTTTAAACGATAGTATCAATTGATGCTTTCCTGAAAATATGATTGATTTTTGTTCATACTGGTGGTTGTGATGCCTTGTGATAAATATATCACTGGCAGTAACAGATTGCTGGCGTTCCTCTATCATACCTGGTGGTTCTCCACCCAGAAGAAGGAGGGTTCCTAACTCAAAGACCCCTCTGATCCCATTGTGGTTCTTGAAGTTCTTTTACTGCTGGTTTGGATTTCATACATGAAATCTATATATGGTTCTTTACAGGAACCAGGTTACCGCGGTGCTGTAGAGAACCTTTTAAAACCGTTTTAACCCTGGTTGTTAAGAGTGTAGTGACTAGGAACATCTGTTGTCTGAGTGTCTGCAGGGGGAGAGGGAGAAGTTGCTAGAAGATAGACAGACTGATCAGTGGAGTCGTGTTTTTTAATGTTTATTGATAATAAACATCAGGACTGCCGCTCTCTGTTTTCTAACTGGTGTTGGTGTTTCTCTCCTCTCAGCTCCAACTGTAGAGAGTTGAATTGACTGATAGACTTCCTCTGGTAAGTTTGGCCAAATCCTGAATCATCGTCGGACTTCAGATTTAAACAGTCAGGAGCTTTGTAGATGACACTCTCCTTCTGTACAGAGGGAGATGTGAAGCTGTTAAAGTAATCAATAAAACCTTTAATTCTAGTTAAAAGACTAGTGGATGGGAAATAAAGATATTTCTTCACTGAAAGACTGAAAAACTTTTTTGGACTTGCCTGGCGGTTTGATGCAGCAGCACTAACCTGAGATTTATCATCATTAAGTTGAAGGTTTTGAGACATCCTGCCTGAATGCATGATGGTAAAACAAAACTCTGTCTTAGGTTTAACATACGTGGCCAAAACAGATGGTGGAGCGTAATTACACTGTGAGGAGATGAGGCCTTCAGGGACTGTGGGATGAACAGCAGCTTCTTCAGGCAACGTTTTCTCTTGATGTGTGAAGAGTTTAAACAGTATGGGTTTTGAAAAGACGGCACCAATATCTTTTGGATTGAAGCTTCTGGAAGCTGATGCTTTGTGCTGATATTCAACAGCATTCAGACCATCATGGGACACTAAAACTCTCCACTTATAACAATAATAATAATATTCATCCATAATTGTGTGCAATCAAATCAAAATGTTGCATTACTTAATTCAACCAATGCAGCTTTGATCAGCCATATGAGGGGTGAACCAGCCGACGGGACCAGATCCCATTTGGAATAAAAGACCAGATATCTGACGAGAATAAAGAGGAAGCTGTAAACTCACATCACATGGTGAGAGGCGTCAACACGCTGCTTATTTCATAACGACATGAGTTCACAATGCTGATGGGGAAAACGCCTACCTGCAATTTTGGCATTTTTCTTTTTCTAAATCAATGTGAAGTTTATCTGATCATTGAAGTGTTGAGTGAGTTTGGTCCTTGAAACCTGGCACGACCTCATTGATTTTAAGCAGATATGTTTTTTGGAGATGCATTCAAAGCCTGAGCTGAAGTGAAGTTACTGTCTCCAAATGGCCTTTTTGTTTCCTTGTGCTGAGTTTCAGGGTTTTTCATTTAACTTTTGCAAGACACAAGAACATTTTAGCTCCTCAGCTGAACTCTGGTAAATATCATGTTCCTCCTTTTTCCTTCCAGAATAAAGTCAGTGTATTTTCCCTCCAAACCCTGAGCTCCAGTCAGATGATGAGTTTGAGGACATTGCTTTTTCTTTTAATCTTTTACGCAATCCAGCAGATTTCCCTCCAAATCGACCCAGTGGCCACAATGTGAAATGTTTTGTTGTTTGTTTTATGGTTACTCTACTGAAGAAGAAATTAGATTTATTGTTCTGGATAAGAATCAGGCTTCAGTTTTATTACAAACAGAAAAAAGACGATTTGGTTTCTAACGGTGATGAAGATGATTTGGTTTTGTCAGCATTAAAAATACTGATCTGCAAGACATGACTGTTCACACACACATACACGTCCATATTGACACATGGAGCAGATGTTAACAGCTTCTTAACACACACACACAGCAGCACACTCCATTAAAACGCTAGCTCACCTTCATAATTAAAGAGTCTTGTTCACACAGTCTCTGCTAGGTGCTGTGGGAATGTGGAACAGAATAATGCAGGATTGGAAGTGACAGCAACATTTTCTAGCAGCACATTCAAACACACTCCGTCTCGTTAAAGATGCATCTAGTTGTGTAGCGACGGTGCGGCTTTACAAAGCTACTCATCACGCCGTTTAATGAAGATTACGGGGCATCTACATGGACGCACACCAGGGCATCTCTCTTTCACATGCATCTCTCTCTCACACACAGATACAAGCAAACACACTCACATGCACACACATGTACAGTGTAAAGTGTGAATGGGACTGTAGAGTGTACTGGAAAGAAGCATATGTTTTAACAAAGAAAATACACACTTGGCATCATTCAGGGCACTCAATTTTTCAAACAGGTTCTGCATGTTTAACTTTTCATTCACAGAGTAAAAGCATCTGCACACTGAAATTTGCTCGCACGGTGTAGGGTAATCCGGGGCAAGACGCCCCACTTAGGAACAATGTCCATTTCCTGTTAAAATAAATATGATTTGAGTATCAATATTATATGTACATAACTTAAGTAAACGCATTTAGCTGATAATTCAATCATAACAGTCTACAACTTTGTTATTACAACACAAAATATAAAATTGTGTATTCTCTGACGATAAAGTACATTTCTTATTCCTTATTTCTTAATTTGTGATTCACCACTTTGTTCAGTGGTGTGCCGAACACTTCCTTGTTCTCAACGTTAGGAAAACAGAAGGTGTTTGACGACACGGTGACAGTCTGTGTATGTAGGTCTGCGTGTGTACATGTGGATTGGTGACAGTTTGTGTAGGTACTGTATGTATGCACTATGCTATTTGTATTTTAAAGAGCAGGTACTGTATTTGTCCAAGGCAAATTTTCTTTGGGACAATAAAAGCCTATCCTATTCTTATTAAAGCTATTATGTTATTTTGTTATATGATACTGTGCTTCCTGAGCAATCAAACATTAGCTAGGCTAGGGTATTCAGAATTTTATTGTGGGTCAAGATGCCCAAAGGTCTACTCACACAAATTACACTGCATTAACACTCTTAACAAAAAACACAGGTTCTTATTTCTCAGGGTAGGATAATTCCACTTATTTTCAGATGATTCTGAGCTCTACAGTATTTACTGTTTTTGCAGTGCTGCTGTCCAATACAATCCAACGTGGCCAAGGGAAACTCAAACATTGGAACCCATAAACACTAAAAACATGTTCAAAACAGTAACATTCAATGAAGAGACTCTTTGTAAAAGTCTGGCAAATATTCAGTCATTGTATGGTTGGTGCAAGCTAGTTAGCAAGTAGAAAGTACTCTGAGAACCGGTTAGCGCGAGAGAGTAGACTACACCACCACACCCATTCATGAGGACCAGCAGCCAGCAGCGTAAACAAGGAAGTGCAATGCCAAAAAGTATCAAATGGACTATTCTAACTAAAATGTGAAAATTGTTCAATGCAGCTATTTAAAGTCGTGCGATTGCTGTGAGTGATATTGTGTCGAAAGGGTGTGTTTTAATCCCTTCTGGGTTTGACCGTTTGAGTTTCTGCCCCGTTGGATTGTATTGGAAAGCAAGATTTTGAATTTGATTGTTGGAAATAGCAAGAATCATCCTTCAAGTATAAGCTTACCTCAAAACCTTTTCATTGGAATACTTCCCAACACACTTCACAATGTGCAATAAAGTTAGGGGCTTGAATACTTTATGATGCTAACTGTATAGTTAATGACATGATGTTAAAATGAAAGTACATTTCTGATGATGTCTGAAGGCAAGGCAGAATGATGTGAACACACTTTTGTATTGTCGGTGGTGTGTAAATAAAATATGTGAATATCTGTTTTATAAGAAATAAGGCTTGCATTGTTTAAGTCTCATCTTTTATGGTGGTAGATCAGCAAGTTAGCCTAGTCTGCTAACGTGTTAGCATACAGTCATGCTACAGGGATTGGTCATTATTTCATACATTATAGAGGAATAACCTTATATAATTCTTATCTAAGCCTCAAATCTTAAGGAAGATGAAATAAAGAACATGCACAAATAAGTATTATATACTGTTGTTTTAACAGTAACAAAACTGGTTTATTTAACAAAAACTCAGATATCCTTGTGTGCAAAAATATGTGAACTCCCTCAATCAATAACTTGTGGCAACTTCTTTAGCAGCGATGACTTGGAGTAAACGTCTCCTATAGTCACTGATCAGTCTCTGGCAGCTTCCTGGAGGGATTTTCTCCCACTCCTCCTTACAGAACTCACCCAACTCAGTGAGGGTTGAGGGTCTCGCATGAACAGATGCTTCAGGTCCTGCCACAGCATCTCAGTTGGATTTGGGTCAGGACTTTGACTTCAAAACATTAAACTTGTTCTTTCTGAGACATTCTTTGTTAGATTTGCTTGAATGCTTATGATCATTGTTTTGTTGAACTGCCACTTTCAGCCCAGCTTTAGCTCTCGGACTGATGGCCTGACGTTCTGTAATAGAATTCTCTGGTGTCCCTCAGAATTCATAGTTCCCTTAATGATGTTGCGTCGTCCAGGTCCAGAGGAAGAAAAACAACCCCAGACCATGACACTCCCACTACCATGCTTGAACATAGGGAGAAGGTTATTTTGTTGGTAAGCAGTTTTTGATGATGACCAAACATTAGATTTTTGATTAATCTCTCCAGAGAACAGACTTCCAGCAAATCTTCAGGTTTCTCTGGCAAACTTATTTGTTACTTGTTTTATACTAGTTTTAAAGGAAAAATCCACCATCAGATAGTTTTTTTAGTTTTGTACATTTACATTACATAACAACACATCTATTTTTGTTGATTTGTCTTCATCTCAATTTAATGTTTCTTCTGACCATGTGAGGGATGCCTGGTGGAAAGGATTTAGGCTATGAGATCTCTATTGATTCATGTGAAGAATGTCTTAAAAATATACACTCATGCTCTGTTAACAGTCGCCACCATTTGATACAATATAAGGTCGTTCACAGACTCCAGAGCTAAACTGCATCAGTTTTATCCATGTGTTTCCCCTATTTGTATCAAATTCAACTCTTTTTAAGGGTCTCTTTCAAAGGCCACCTCTTTTGGTCTTGGGCAAAAAAACCTAATCTGCGAGTAGCAATATTTGGGTGTTCTGAAGCTTTAATGACCCGAATAACATTGGGAACGAATAGTAGTAGCAAAGAAAAACATATTAAAAGTTTGAAATAAACCAATTACACCAACATTCATGATGTGGTTAATAGACCTTACTAGTACACTTTATATAAAAACGGATCTGTTACACAAAGAAAATCTGGCAGCCTTTCCTTGACTACCTCTCTGCACAAGAAGAACAGGCGGAGCTGAGAAGTGCCTTGGACTAGAGTACTGGTGAGCACATGATATGACAGTATATTTTGTATGTAGCAGTGACATGACGTGAGCAGAAGTTTTTGTGTTGTTGCCGTTTGTTACGGGTCCCGGGGTATGGGACCGGGAGTAACAGTTCATTTTTGTGTATGTCTGAAATGACAGGATACAATGAAGACCCCAGGAGACGTTGTTAGTTTGAAGTCCTCAGTAACTATGTTCATTAACAATGCCTTTGAACTGCACAGGACTATGGTTTTCTCCATCTTTCTCTTAAACTCATTGTTAATATCAATGTCCATTTGTCCTTATTTCCAACAATGTCCAAATACCACCTTGTATTAACAGAAACATCACATGTTGAAATAAATCATCCATTTGCTAAATCATTAAATCCAATTCTCATTCAACTAATGCTGTTGTTGAACATCACTTACATAAGAATAATACATTCTTCATACAACCTGAAATATATCCTGCGTTATAATCTCAATCTATCAATGTATAGTGCATCTGACCTTATTTAACCTCCATTTTTTATACTTTTATGCAGGAGACATTGTTGTTAGTTTGGAGTCCTCAGTAACTACGAGAGGAACCCGTCGCATCTCGCGACAACCACCGTCCACGTGATCCCGCACGTAGCCAGCTCTTATTGAGATATCAACCACTGTCTCCTCCTGAACATTAGTGAGTGCCACACTGTTGTTGTTTTTTCTTTTCTTTTTATTATTATCTTTTCATGTCTTCATTTTATTGTATTAGTGTCTGTGCTTATTATTTAAATATTTGAAAACTGTCCTCCCAAAAAATGCACAAGAGGTTCACAAACTTTCAATCATGACTGTATCAGGTTACTAGTTAACTTACATGCTAATGCTAATGTAAAGAACATTGTTCCACTGTGTAAGGGAAGCGCCGTGATCAGACCGGATTAGACAATCAAGTAGCGTAACTGCACATACCTCGACATCAGCTGTACTGATTCGTTTCCAAGCACTTTGGGAGTCAACATTTTTCCTCACAGTCCCAAAAAAGTCGTTTGACTTGTCGCTAGTTGCTTCTGAGAGCTAAAGTTGCCAGCGTGGTCTGAAAAGTCACTAAATCTAGCGCCAAATACCCCGCCTCGTCTTGATTCAAAAATGGCGTGTGAAAAACAAATTTTACAGCAGATACTAAGGGCTGAAAGCCATCACTGAGGCCAAATAGAGAATAGCTATTGTATTCTACTTTAGTAATTTGAGACTTGATTAATGTCATTAAGTGGAGGGGGGCTCCACTCTTGACCCCCCCACAGTGCACATCATGCAAAACCCTGGTGGAAATAATTGTGGGGGTTGGATTTTCCCCTCTGTTAGGTGCTCACAGAGAAAAACACATCAGATGAATGTAGAGTCACAGCAGAAGGGAAAGCAGCAGAAAGGAAAGCTACCCAGCAGACAGAGGGTAGAACAATGTTAAATTTCACTGGGCAGCAACAATCGGGATAAAATATACCTCCTCTTTCATGCAATATGAAACATCAAACTCCTGCCTTTTGCTGAATTTCCCTCATTTTTGACAGCCAACATGACAGTTACACAATTCCATGTCGTCACTCCACATTGCCATTTACATTTTGCCACCAACACTTTGATTAAACCGAATTGAATTCCTTCTTTGTCGTCAAACCGAGGGCTTAGTGTGAGACAGAGGATTTAAGAAAGAGCAGGGAGAGCGTGGTGAAGTGATGCCGCATCCATGTAGCATGGGAATAACCATCAGAAAGATTTAAAAACAACAATTTGGAAGTGTTAAAAACAATTTCACAGCGACAACGTGGAGGTGTCAATGCATTTTGATACGTTTAAAGCCACAGAGACGCCGTGATTGAAGTTTTCTGTAGACTTTGGTTGCTCCTGATCACCAAAATCGTTCATTTTTTTAATATATCAGTCCCTACACTTGACACTTGAAGTATTTCAACCAGTATTTCCTTATTGGTGATGATAGAATTCAGGAAGTTGGAGAAATCAGGGTCCTTCAAAGTCCCTAAGTCGAATTCACCATGTGAAAACTGAGGTGAACAGTATTTTCTAGTAATACTTGCCATCTAAAAGCTGAGGTGAACGCTATTTTCAAGTGTGAAGCTTATCTTTACTGTCCTTGCCATACGCCATGAAGGCAGCATTAGATCTATATTTTTCCTGAGGAGAATTCGCTTGCTGTCTGCAGACTGTCCTCTTTACATATCAGTGGCAGGCTGCTGCAGTTGCAGTAACTCAATTTAATTGGTTGCCACAAGCAGTGGAGCAAATCAAGCTCGAGTCAATCAAATTGATCCCGCATCTATTGTTTGTAATTGAGATTTCGAAAAAAAGCAGTAGAAAAAAGGTGACTATGATTACTTAGGAGGATACAAATGCACATGAGAATCTCAGAATTTCTCCCACACTAATTTATCGTATTAGTACCTTGGTCTGGTGTCCTACCGCAACAGGTTAGGTCATATCAGTGTGTTATGGTTTTATGGGTCACGCTTAGATTAGCGCTGCTGACAACTCTTTTAATGAGCAGGCCGAGAGGGAGCCTAATTATAAAGTAAAACAAGCACCAGCAGCTAGCAGCCACCAGTCGGTCCACGCTCCCAAAAGGCCCACCATGTTTAATGGTCTAAACGAAACCATCAGTCAAGTTGTGATGGAATGAAACATTATACTCTGGAATCACAGCATGACAATCTCTTCCAGTCTTTATCATCGTCAATGCAATAAGGAAGTAAGCCGTTCTCAATTCATTTCTATGTGGCACATCAGGTTTTGGTGATTGACCTTACTGGGTGGATGACTGGTAATGAGTCAAATAATAGTGGGATGAATTTGGAAGCAATGGAGAGAATATTCATGTATAGGGGAAAGCACCATATTAAAAATGTCATGAATCGTGGCCACATACTGCTGCCGCCACTTTGTTCTTTGAAGAAAATGATCAGTAGGGGAGAATGGGGTAAAATGAGACATTTTGTGCTACTATGGCAAAAATAAATGTGTATTTAAGTCAAACAAAAAATGCGATGTATACTTGGAAATTAGAACGGTTTCTTTATCTGATACAGTTTTAGAAGAATGACACATTTCTTTAGAAAGGTCTTTTGGCTAACTTGCCCCAGAGTAGGGGTACACATCATTTCACCTGTCCCTCTTACCTTCTTACATTCTCCATGTGATCTCCTCCGTCGCAGATCCGGGCAAATTAACCTTCCTAAATCTCACATGATTCATTTTGTGGATGGCTTGATACAAGGGGTGGCTCATTTTACCCACAGGCTCAACAGTCCAATTAATTTGGAAGCAGTAGGAGAGGATGTTCGCGGTCTTGTATTGGAGAGCATCGGGTAATAGATGAATAGCCTCCACTTTGTTCTATGAAGAAGATGGTCACAATATTATCAACCTGCCCAAAAATATCCCAGAAACCCCCTCTTCTCCAACACCTTACAGCCACCACCTCCTTGTGAAGATGCATACTGCAGTCGGTTTTTCTGTGGGATCACACAAAGAAGCCCCTTCACACTCTGTTGCTACGAATAAAAGCCATTCATCGGAGTCAAACTTTCCTTTGAGATAAAACTGTCTAGCCGGGAACACTGCGTCTCCTGCATCCAGAATCATTGTCGATGTTGCCATTATAAAACATTTTATTTCAGAGCAACTGCGCAAGTGTATCAAAATTGCTTACAGGGGACGAGCTTTGGCATTGAAGGAGTGCGGCCCTTTTCCAATTAATTGACTTTAATGCAGTGTAATGCGGTGTGTTCCTCACCCACTCTTCATAATGGCCACCACCTGACTGCTGTACAGACAATTAAAACATAATACAAATTGAGTTAAGCAGTCGGCGCTCGGTAATTAGTTTTTCTCAGGACAATTAAATGCAAGAGAGAAAACAGAGAATGGTAATTCACCAGCCTTTTTTCATTTCCTGCTGTCAAATTCATTGTTTTATATTTAATACCATGTTTCTTGTTGCTGCAAGTCGCCTACAGATGTTCATAATCACCTAGGTGTCTTGATTGTCCTATGCATATACCAACTAAAGGGAGGGAGGGTGCACCAGGGAGGCTGTTCTTTCTGTACTCTTAATGTGAAATGTCTCAGGGTATGTAACGCCACAAGTGATGGGTGTAATAACCCCATGCTCATATGCACATTCCCACACAATCTCTTCCACTGGAGCTTTGTCTGCATTATCTGTTTGGCAGTGATTGAGTGTGGCAGTAAAAAGGCACTGAGGAAGACACAGGGATGTAGGATGATTGCCGGGTGGCTACGCGGAGAGCCGGGGTAATTTCCCTCGCCGCCACCTCAACTCTGTCGTTTGTCAGCCACCGCTTGCGCTGCTGGCAGCTATTGTGCCAACAGCAGTCAATCACGCAGCTTATGAATCCAGGCCGCAGTCAATCGCCCTGCTTATGAATCTGAACAGCAGTCAATCGCTCATCGTAGGAATCCATCGACACATCTGGTGGCTCCAGCTGGTCACATGAATACCTAGCGGCGGGACATCGTGGAGTTAGGCAGAGATGAATCACAACAAATACCTAGATGCCTCTGTTTGACAGAAAACACCACATAACCAACCGATCTTGGAATTATTTTGCAGCTACAAGACCGAAATACTAATAGAGCCGAATAAAAAAGTATTAAAGCTGCACTGCAAGATTTTGATATGAAAATCATTGCATTTTATCAGCCTAAATTAGAAAGTGGAGCTGCGACAGAGAAGAGCCCCCCTAATTTAGATGCCACAGATTCACCCCGCTCGCCCTAATTGAATTATGGTTTCATGCATGGACAGTGGTGGTAAATCTCCCCCACACAGGAAGTGGTGTATTGAAACTTTAGAGAAAAATCCAAAAGTGTTTAAACAGCAGCTAGCGAGTGCTGGACTCATGAACAATAGACATTTGCCTCTCTTGTCCCTTCGGTATCTGTTGGTATAAAGACGCAGCTTGAAATACTACAGAATCTGAAAATGAATGAAAGTCATTTTGTTTATGATCTCAGGAGAATCTTTAAGCGCCCCTTTAAGAATGTATGATGATTATCGGCGGTGACCAAGTACATGCTGTAAATACACATATAGTACATGGTAAATAAGCATAATTCAATTTAGATAGAGAGATATCCAACATGCCTGTGCACAGGACAGTTTCCCTTTTGCTTCTGATGGTGCTGCAGTTGCCGTGCAAAGTTAATGATGTAGAAATTGGGGTGATAAGGCGGGGCGTGGCGTGTTCCCTGGCCTGGGAAACCTCTCCTCCACCACCTGTTACCTCCCTTCTGCCGGCCTCTTGCACAGCCTGCCTATGGAGAATAACACTGGCCTGGCCGGCTTCCCCACTGTAGTGTTTGGAGGTTAAATGGATTCCACCCCTGCAGCTCTCTTATCATAAATGTCTGCCGTCCTGTCAGAGTAGACCACAAATGCAATTCCCTTACCTCAGGGTAGTCTGACCGAGGCATCTGTTACACTTAATAAAGTGCTGACCTAAATTTAACTCTACCCTCTGCTACTCTTGTGGTCCGGGTGGACCAGGGAACCAGGGAGAAGGAGATGCTTCCATGTATATACACTATATTGCCATATGAAGCCCTGGCAAATTAATCTAAACAGACATAAATTAGTGGATTTACCTTCACTTTGTGCAGCAGTGTTGCACATACACTGTGCAAGAGGCAAACTTTATGTCAGCTTTTTATTTTGAATCCTGGCAAGCTGCTGTCAATTGAGGGCTACTTTGAATTTTAGAATTGAAATATCTCAACTTTCAAAATGTCCTTCCATGACTTCCATGATTTTTTTTTTATAGTGTGATTTTGGTGATGTGTTCATTTCGGACGAGTACCTCAAAATCAATCATTTTTTCAAATAGTTTTTTCTTAGATTGAGTCAACAAATATAAAAAGAAAATCCTAAAAACTGCAGTTTCCTGCCTTGCCAGATAACACAGGTACGGTATTTGCAGGTATACGGTATTTGTCTCAGTGCAGCTTGAGTGGGCAGGGGGAAAGGTGACTAGCTGGACATTGGAAGACTAGTTCAACGAGACTAAGTTCTTTGATGGGAAGCACGGAGTGGGCGGGTTCACGACTGCAGACTCAGTACGTTTCGAGCTTGAGAATGATTCGTTCAAAATGATCTGTTCATTCTTTTTCACTCGCCACTTCAGTCAGCGCTTCATTCATCCCTGTGGTTCCTATCTGCTATACGTGGCTGCAATGGTTGTGCTGCTTACTCCCTCCACCACCACTGAGTGAAAAGCAGTATTGCTTGTTGGCTCATTGGTCTTTCTAGTGTTAATGATTGAGTCAGACTGGTAAGACTACATATTTATTACAGTTAAAATGTTTCTTTCATTAAAATTTGTAAAAAAAAAAAAAAAAAAAAAGGG
>OOFE01051154.1:14465-25865 GCA_900323365.1 Monocentris japonica | reverse complement strand
TTTCCCTCTGCTTTCAAGACTGCCAGAGTCACCCCCCTTCTGAAGAAACCAACACTTGACCCCTCTGAGGTCAAAAACTACAGAACGATTTCCCTTCTACCCTTCCTATCCAAAACTCTTGCCGTGTAGATCGGCCGCAGGATCTACACGGATCTACACGGTTTTGCAGAGTCGCTGCCCATCTTTCGCCACAGGCTGAAAACCCACCTCTTCAAGAAACACTACCCTGACCCTTCCTCTTCCTTGCTTATTTGTTTTACTTACTTGTCTTAGCATTAGCTTATATGCTTATATGCTTCACTTATTTGTCTTAGCTCTTGTTTATTTGCTTCACTTATTTGTCTTATTTGTTTAAATAAAAAGTAGGTAGCTAACTTATTGCACTTTTACCTTAGCACTGGTTATGCTTAGGAAAGAAATGCACTTACAATTTCCGGTGACTTGTAGTTCTTTTGCCTACCTATGTTGAATGCACTTATTGTAAGTCGCTTTGGATAAAAGCGTCTGCTAAGTGCCTGTAATGTAATATAAATGAGCTTGTCTTAGTGGTTTAAAGACTTGCATTGCATTTCAAAAAATAATAATAAGAGTACCTTAAGAGTACCTATAACAGAACTACTTAGTTTTTAAGGCAAATAACAAACTAAAGTAACCAATCCTTTAAAATGTAACTGGCCCCAACACTGGTCTGGGTTGGAGTCCTGCTTTAAGCTGAATATTAGCTTTTTCTTTACTCCTTCAGGCCAATTTCTCTCAAGTTGAAAAATTTCAGCTGGAGTGAATGCCTGTTTGCATCAAGATGCATCCATTTCACTCTATTTGCCGTCTTCCATTTTGTTTGGCATGCATTCACGCTGCCTCTAATTTCTTTTCACATGCTCCCTGAATGGAGGGAGGAGGATGTTAAAGAGAGAGGGAGGACTGGGCTGTTCTTTTTCATCAATACAGAATTAGGTTCATTACTTCACTTTGCATCCCCAGGTCCTCTTATACTCCTGATTTTATTCTCTACATCCCATATGTTTCAGGGGTATCAGGGTATTCAGGGTATGTTGAGCTGATGGACGCCTGATGTTTTTTCTAATAGACTGTTTGACTCATTCCGGAAATTGCAAATTCGCAGATTGTACATTCTGGTGTTACAGAACCGGCAATTCCTTCCATTCATTGAGCTGTTCAGTGGCAACAGTAATGTCAATGCCATTCCAGTTCAATTGATAGAGGTAAAATGTCTGTATTAATAAGAATAAATCACCTCCTTAAGAAGTATTATTCTTTCCCTTTGAATACGTTGATGGAATAGAGGTGATCCTATCTCTTCCTTAGCGTTTGCCCATTGGGGAGCTGGGTGATCTCACACCCCTCCTGCTGTTCAGTACCACCCAAGAATGAATGTTCAGTTGCCTAAGTGGATTAATTACACTGTGAGTCATGTAATTTTAGATGAGTGATCAAGATCCTTGTAGATGTTATATTAAAGTCGAAATCCATGAGATTCTTGTTTTTTTTAAATTTTGTTTGAGTTTCTGTAGGTGGCGCTCTTTTCTTTGTCTGTTCAGCCATGGTGGCTATCACTGCTAATGCTATCTTCCATGTTCTTCACCTAAAGAAGTTACGGTCAGAGAAATGCACTTCATAAATGGCAAGTAGCCTATCGTAATTTATAAATCAATAGACACTTGTGGTTTGAGATAATAAGATGAGTGATCTCCAATCGTCACGAGGCAACTAGGTAAGTTTCTTTTGCTAGGCTACTTTGATTCTTTGTAATCCTGTGAAAAGTTGTTTTACTGTTTGAAAAGCCAGCGATAGGAAAACAATCCACAACGATTGAAATGATCTTGTTATGCTCCTCCGTGGCGTGAAGTCAAGGTGAAGTCAAATTACCGGGGCAAACACATTTTTTAGGGGGGCCCAAATCTGAAAAGATCTGAAAAACCGGGAAAGACCAACCCAACACGGATTGTTTAGAACAGCAAAAAAAAGCTTTTATGAAATAAAGCTTAGCGTACGTTCAATCTATCCCACTACTTTCTGTTCCATTCCTAACCTATTATCCAATAAGTTTAGCTTTTTAGAAGAATATGCCCTTTCAGTCTTGCATCTTTACTAATCACCCAAGTCCATGCATTCAGACACCTTCTCTCACATCTACTCTGGGAACAAATCACAAGCCCATATATTTTACTTTTACTCCCTCTGTTTCCATATGTTGCTGTTATTTCAGCTGCTGCTACGGTCAGTCCCATTGCTGCTACATTCCTGCATGATCACTGCTTATCTATTCTATGATGGCTGTTTAATTATGTCATTGATAGGAGTGGGCATGACTTAGAAGAGAACCAGGATGTTACCTCTGAATCCACATCTCAAAGAAGGTATTGCTGGAAAACAGGCAGAGGTCACCCAATTGCAGCACATAGTGGCTGATCAATATGAGGCGGACATTACTCCGGAGCTGAGTCTACAGCTTTCCCATCGTCAAGATCTAGCAAACGTGGTCTGAGGAAGCTTCTGCTCCGGCATCTGATATCAATATACCGGCCACAGAGAAGCCAGCTCCCTGAGGACGCAAGTGAATGAGAAAGTCTTCTCCAATATTTCCCTGCAGGTGGCAAAACAAGAGTGGTGCTTATTCTGGCACTATTTCCACTCCTCCGTGCCCTTCTCACGCACCTCGGGAACTTCCAGCTAACTCCAGCTCACTGCTGGGAACCATGCAGTCTCTCATCGGTTCCCCTGCTGTTCATACATCATCAGCCGCCCCATCTTACCCACTGCCTCAAAGGTTTTCCCTGCTTCTACCTGCTGCCTTTGAGCTCTGACAGTCCCGACCACCCAAGCCTCAGAGACGCCTCCTCTGTCCCTGCCCAGCACTTGGTAGGCTGTATATTACTCTCTTTGCAATTATTTCCCCCAGATTGAGGTCGCAGACTCTACAGGAGAAAGATATTAATCTTGTCGGCATTATTTTGACTTCTCCTGTATGCAACCGCAAAGTTACTGGTCAATTTGTTGTGGCATGTTGCACTTATTGCTATGTTATATGCAGCGTGTTTCCTGATTGCCAACAAGAATTGGACGGCTCCTTGGCTCTAATCTGCCACCTTAATCTAAAAAGTACTGAAAAAAGACAACCAACCAACCAAAACCTACCAATGCCACAAAGTTTTCTCAGAAAACTGTTGCTCAGTCCAACATCCGCCTGAACTGGTCTGTTCTTGATACTGAGCTGCTATCATGCTAGTCATAGGCTGCCCAGTGATAACTTGCTGATAACTTTTGGGCAAAGTTATTCTTTGCCCAAAAGTCCCCTTCCAGTCATTAAGCCACATCTCTCATCCTGGCCTCTACTATGAACTCCGATACTGATCATCATGATCGTCAGGTGTTCTACCTCAATAATAAGCCATCTATAATAATTTTAATCACTGTGTATGTACTTACTCAAATGGCACAGTCTGCCCTCGACGGATTCGGCCTGCAAGATTCTGATGAGCCATCCTTCTACAAAATAACCATTCCAGTTGTTGCTTCTAAGCTCTCATGTCATCTTGGTCAAATTTTTATAAATCACCTTGTCATAGGCCTCTCTTGGTCATTACTTACTACGTCTGAAACCCATGGTTCAAATAATATACAGTCTACTCTAAGGAAAGAGCCGTAAAAAGGTTTTTTGCAAGTCCAGAAGGTGTTGCAACTTGTCTGATTTTGACTTATCGAACAGGGACGACCTATAAGCCACCAGGGACCCCCCATAATAACAATAATAATAATGTCAACATCAGCCTGTTGAAGATTGGACCCATATTTACCATCCACTGGGTTGCTAGCAGCTTCAGCACTGTACAAGCGGTCTGGAAGGACTTCCCAGCTCTTGGGGAGCAGATGAAAACAGCATCAGAGGACATTCCACTCACGGACATTGAGTGCAGAAAATTCAGTGCAATGCTGAAATGACTTTCCAGCTCAGGTTTTGTGTCACATCTCGCCGTCATGAAAGATGTGTGACGGGAACTGCAAAGCCTCTCTTTGAAACTCCAAGTAAGTAACCTCATCATGCATTTTGTTTACAACATATACATACAATATGTTGCATACAACATATTATTGTAAATGATTTAGTGACATGAAATCGCCGGCACGTTACGTACTCTCTTAAAAACACCAGAAACAAGTATAATATAGCCTATAAGTGAAATATTAATGTGCTTTTTAAATATATTTCATTTCAGATGAGTACCCTTAACTGATGCCAGTCGGGAAATCAATCAGGCAATGGATGTTCTGGAGGCCACGAAGACACAAGGGAGGAAGTCAATGAAAAAGGCTATGTTTCAGGGTGTTTTCAAAGGTGTCACCATGGATTCCAGCACAGAGAAGATAAACAAGCTGTAATTCTTTCAAGCCGTCATTGACAACCTCTCTTGTCGTCTTCCTGACTCTGACCTTTACAAACACATTGAAACCCTTGATTCAGCTGGTCCAAAACACAAGAGAAATTTATTCTGTATGAGGAAAAGGAGATACATGACTTGGCAAAGGAAGTTGGAGAGCCTGCTAGGGAGGCTGTGGAGGACTTCCGTTCCTGGAAGCTTTGTGGTGATCAGAACGGAGAGACCTTGCAAAGATTAATCATTGCAAGCCAAACATATCTTGCAACTTCAGCAGAGCGTGAAAGAGGCTTTTCCGCTATGAATGACAGCCAGAAAAACAAGAAATCGCTAAAGGGTCAGAAGCCTTTCCTCTGTCTTGTTCATTGACATCAATGCTCCTCCACTGGAGATGTTTGACCCTAATCCTTATGTTCTGTCCTGGATCACTCACCTCTTATTTTTGACCCCTGTCTTTTTCTCCAATGTCTACGTCATGGTTTAACATTCTTCTAAGAATAGTTCAAAGTGTAATCTCTCTCCCCAAAGTTATTCAGGCCACTCTTTTAGGACTGGCGCTGTTACTTCAGCTGCCATGCAGGGTGTTTCCTCTGCCTCTCTACAACAATTAGGCCACTGGTCAGACCTGATCCCTCAGCTATTGTCGCCATACAAAGAGTCAAGTCAAGAACTTTATTTGTCACATACGCATACAGGATGTGCAGTGAAATGAAAAAGTGGCAATGCTCACGGGATTGTGCAAAAAAACAACAGTTGCAAAAAACAATACTTACAGCAAAAAACGAAGCACACTATAAGCCATACATATTGTTGGTGGTGGTTGTGACGATAACTTTACAATTTCATTTATTAACCCATTGTTGGATCAGCTGTTTCTTCATTTTAAGCCTCAAAAGGGGGGTCGCACTTGCAAAAAGGTTAAGAACCCCTAAGAACCCCTTACCTAGGATGTATTTTATTTGTAATTATCTTCATTAGTAATTTTGGTAGCAAGCAAGTCTTTCACTAATCGGTATGCAAATGAGAGGGCAATTCAAAATTAAATAAAATAATTTGTTCCAGAAGCGTTGATAAGGACATTAATTATTGTGTGGCATACAAAATAATGCAGCCTAAATTGGGATGTAATTATGAGCAGTCTCATAATAGACTGTTTTAATGACACTGGGTATATTTTGGCAAGGAGCTGCAAATGTAAAGCATAATTAGGCCATGAAAATACCAAGTGAATGCCTGTTTTCACTGAATGCAACCTCAAGGTAACTCAGCGGCATCTTGTGTCTTTGTTTATCATAAAACAGAAAAGCAAAGAAAAGGCGATGACTAGAGATTAAAAAATGTATGTAAAAATACAGGCAACTACAGCTATTTGTGAAACCAATGTTACGTAAAAAAGAAATGTGTGTGATTGTGTTGCCTTTGCCCTCTCTGCTCTGAATGCCAAAACCCTTTTGGGGTCCATGGCAACCTCCAAGGATTTTTAAAGTGAAAAATCCACCATCCATCCAAAAAACAGCGATTGCAAGTTCTGGGTCCATTGTGTTGTTTGGTATATTTCTTATTCCTGTAAATAACCAAGCAGCCAAATGTAGACGACGCTATGTCACATTGAGATATTTTCAACACAGCTACATTGGAGTTAAACATTGGAGAACATCTTTCAGCGATCTAAAACATCAACGTTCAGGGTCAAGGGCATTTTGCACCAACATTTAACAATCATACAGGGAGAAATCCATCGTAGAAGAGGCAGAAATACCAATTTCTCCACCAACAGTAGCCTCAATAGACCAGAATGCAATGCAGACACAAGACATGTTGCGTTTTGAGCAAGGAGTGTGGGTCATTCTGGGAAGTGTAGAAAATCACTAACTGAAGTGGAAGTAGACCTTTATTGTCACAAGCTGTTTACTTTTAGTTTAGTTTCATGATATTCAATACTGATTGATGTTGATCCGCCCTTTTCTTGGGTTCACTCTGATATCACCAGGCAGTATATATCTCTATCTATATGCTTTCCCTTGACAATAAGTAAAGATGCAGGGAAGAAGAATGCATAGATAAGGGGACGAAGAAAATGCTATGACCTCCAAGAGATTTAGCCTACAGAGAGAAGGAGGCAGGCCAAGAGCACTACGTTATATAAGCATAATGGGAGTTTGTCAGAATGAAGGCCAATGAAAGGGTAAACTCCCAACACTTAAATATAAAAAGGAGAGAAACAAGCCAACAGTGGAGTTACCAGAGAGAAGTCCTGGGAAGAGACCAGCAGTTGAGGAAACAGAGCTGCAGGGTTTAGAAGCAGGTGTGTCAGGATCAACCGACTCGGCCGTCTCTTCCACGATGTCTGGACCCGAGAAATGAGGAAAGTAAGTAAGTAAAGTTGTCCAGGGTGAAGCTCACGTTGCAACCAGCTCCTGAATCCTTTAGCAGTCAGTCTGTTTTACAGTCTTCATGGGGTATTGGTGTCCACGGGCGTCTCAGAGCTGGCCAGATTTTATGAGCATGTTGGAATGCTTGGTCTGACAACGTTTCTCCCTCTTTCACTGCAGACTTGATAACTGGTTTTCTCCAAAACTCCTCAGTCATGGTTTATATAATCTGTATCTGATTGACTGTGTTGTTAGTGTTTATTTTTGTTGTTAAGGTTGTTAAAAAAGTAAGCCTGAATTTTCTCAGATCAACCTCCAGAGAAGCAACACACTTGACTTTACTTTCCCCTCAGGTATACTGTCCTCTTTTGTAGAAGGTAAAATAGAAGTGTATTAACAATACCATGATGTTGTTATGGAGAACACTACACTTCCTGTATTACCCAATGCTGGGGTCATTGTCCCGGGAGTGGACACAGGAAGTGGAATTCTCCATGGCGACCAGAGGCGTGGTCCTGTTTACACCCACCGTGTCAGGCGCTCTTTTTCCATATAAACCCTCGGTAGCATTTTTTAATAGCCATTCTTCACAGGAGCCTGCAACAAAGTTCACTGGCATTGCAAAGCCATTATGGATTATGGGACCTAATGTCTCTCAGGACATGAAATAATGGTTCATCGTTTGCGGGAGGAGAAATAATGGCCAATTTCCCCCATCACACCAACATATCAGCAAGCTCTGATAGTCAACATTGACTTAATTGTATTTACCATGTTGGTTCACAAGAGAATTCCCCTTCTTCCAGCAAAGTGAAGCGTCATTTAAAACGTTTAATCAGTAACTGCTTGTCACCCTTGAGTTTAAAGGTTCACCATGTTCCCGTTTGTTTCAATCTTTTTTGTTTTATATTGAAATAAATCCAACAGTCATGTACCAGCTGTCAAATGAACCGTGGACTTTGGAGCTCTGTTTTTGTGTGAACCTGAAGTTACATTTAAGCTTTGGCAGAAAGTGGCTGGATTAAGATATTTGATACAGTGAATGTTTTTTATGTTCTGCCACCATGGTTCATGGTATGGCGTGTCTGACTGTCTGTGTATACATTCTTGTGGACACAATAACAAGAACAATACATGATTGAAACGACATACAGAGTAGATGATTTGATTAGATTTTGGAGAACCTTGCTGCATATTGAAACTCCGATAATGCCTTAATGCTCTTAAGATACTAATACCACCCATGTGTTATGTGAAGACAAGAAATATTTGCTAATTAGTGCATTAGCTTAATTGGCTATATTTAATACATCATGTGATTATGGTGGGACATTAGGCGGCTGAAGTGCTTCTTGTCTGTGAATACTAGCAATGTCCTCAAACAATGAGTTAGTGTAATCTTAAGAATAAGCTGAAGTAGCACAAAAGAGGAAAAGTAGCCAACAAGGGGACGAATGATGGTCACAGAAGTAGCAAAGATTGTGGATATCAGAGCATACAGCAACATGCAGGCATTTCAATGGTGTTCCCATTTCTTTAGTGTTGGCTCGTGTCCTTGAAACTCCTGCAGGACACCGTGTTGATTTCCATCCCTCCCTCTGCTTTTCCCGTTCCCTCCCTCCACCCCACTTCAGGCAATAATAATAATAGTTCCTGCATGACAAAGTTGGGCTCTTAATTTAGCAATGGCACATGGCACCCTGTTCTTCCAAAAGAAGGTCCTCACGTTCTCAGGGATGGCAGACTCATATTTTCGTGTCAGTTCTGCAGTTGTGCCACCTGTCAGTGTTTAGCCAATGGAATGTGGAGGGAGTTAGTGTAGGACTAGTACTTCATTCAGAATGACCAGCCATGATTATCTTCTGCTGTGTGCACAGACGGGCCTAAGAGGCCTTCAGTCGTTTTTAATTACAGTGTGGACAGTGATTCTAGCATGGACTTGTTCGAGCCTGGTCCTGACCTCACTGACTCAGGTGTCTTGGTAACCCACTGCTCCTGAACAGAAATACCAGTGGCACAAAGGCTAACCCTTTGTAGTTTTTTTTTTTTAAATCAAATCAAAGTGTTTGTTTCTGCTCTGTTGTTTTTTGTTCTTGCTTCATCTTGAGGAAGTCCCGATCCTGACATCCGATCAAAAGCTTTTCTTTGTTTTAAGGAGGTTTTGTGAAGTGTGTGCCTGCATTTTAAGTGCTAACCAGGGTCATGCTCTTCTCTGTGTTGCCTGAAGGAGTCCACATGTTGTTTTTTGCTATGGAAGTGATTTACTTCTTGCCATTAATTGTAAATTGATTTAGAGATAGTGTTGAAGCCTGATTCAAGGAGTAATAAACCAAGTAGCCTATATTGTGGTCGAGATGAAACGTACTCGCATGTGTGGTTGGATTAAAAGCTTTCAATGGTGAACTCTAACCCAGAGTGCAATACTCCCTCCTAAAATGCATTGAACATCACAGATTGATGATCTGTAACAATGTTAGAGTATCCGAGGGTTTAAGTTTCCTTTAAGAGCTTAGAGTTTATCCCCTGTCTGTGCTTTTATTCTGCGCTATGTTAGATCTGCTTTGGTTTTCTGATAAGACAGACTGAGGGTGGCTATATTTTGCATCATTGTAGGTGTGTGATGAAGGGAGTGGTTACTTTGGTTTGACTTGAGTTGGTGTTGGTAGCCTATGTGTTGTTCTTGGGGCAGAGGTGGCCATTACTGATCCAACTGGGCCCCGACACCGCAGAGGGTGCATATTTACTTAGCAAATAGAGCAACAGGCTGTCAAACTGTCAGCTCTGGGAGGGAAATTAGAGCTGAAATGGTAGAATAGATGGGGCCTTAGATAGCACGCTGAACTGTTTCAATACGCGGTGCCAAAGATGAGAAGATGGAAGAACAGCCAAGAGAAGGATGGCGGGCAGAGAAGGGGGTAGAGTGATGTCATCCCCCACTGTGCGTGGTCATGCTGGAGTCAGGCAGGCCGCTGACGGACTGTGGGCAGACTCTCATACTCCTTCTCTCCCAGTTTCCTTTCATGTAATATTGGTCCCACTCTCACTTTCCCACAGCTCAGATTTCAGGAAACTAACATCCTCTTCACCTCTCTTATTCTTTCTTTCTCTCAATTCAGTCTGTCTCTCTCTCTTTGTGTTTATTTCTGTTACAGCTGCCAAGTTCCACACACCAGCCACCACTTCCTAGTCATTAGTCCTGAGAGAGAGAGAGTGAGCGAGAGAGAGAGAGAGAGAGAGAGAATAGGAGTGGCACCAAATACAGTTTAGCTTGCTGCTCGAATTTGAAAAAGGAGTTTCAGAAGTAGCAAAATGTTTGCAATGGTACACATTTCCCAGCAGGCCTCTGAAACCATATGATTATCTGCGGAGGATCGAGATAGGATAGAGAACCGTGCAGCTCTTCCATTTGGGCCCTAATTGACAGGGCTGCTGTTCTACATCACTCCCTCGAAACTCATTCAGCTTCTCTCATACCTCTGTGATTGTTCATCTGAGCAGACAATCAAGCCAAACTAGATATTAGGGCTTTTCTATTTTAAATTTATCACCAGTATGATTACTCGTTATCGTCAGACTTGTCTTCTCTGTGTGTAAGAAGCTGCTTGCTTTTTTTTTTAAAAGATTCTTTATCTCCACACATGCCTCTTTTTGCTCATCCAGTAACAGCCAAGGGGGCTGAATGTATGTTTATTTGAATTTTGTTGTTGAATGTCAGGCTAGGTCAGTGAATGGTTCTTTTCATCAAAATGGGTTCTTCTGTGGGTAACACACGAATTCCTGGGTTCGAATCCAGCCTAGAACCCTTGTTGCATGTCACCCCCCCTCTCTCTTCCAATCTTGCCTCTCTCCACCGTCTACTATCAAATAAAGGCAAAAATGAATCCAGTTACACATAATCATTTTCATCCACCACTGAAGAAATGTTCAAAACATAAAACTGCAAGCACGATTAGGCTGCTCGGAGAGAGCGTTTCATGTGGTGTGTGCTGGTTGTGTTGTTGACAATCATCCCCATAATGATTTCCAAGCACCAGAGGAGTTTGCTAGATGACTGGAGACAGGAGACACGTCTGTGCAGTTGCAGCTCAACCCCAAAGCTGAAATGTTACAGAGACGTCGACTTTGCACTGTCAGCGTTCTGCACTCCTCCTTTTCCATTTATCCAAATTGGGGTCCAACTAGGTCATTCAAGAGTGAGTAAAGTATAGGGAGAAGTTACAGTAGGCTGCTGTGCCATTTCCTCATCTTGCAGTCAATTGACCAAACAAGCTAGGCGTGTGTGAGCCCAGAGTTAATGGTACAGCCTAATAATGTTGTGTAGGATATGGTTGTCATCTGTGTCAACTAGCACATTGCCAGATATCGGCTAGGCCTACAGCACTAACAAAACAAAGCTCCACAATCACCCAGGAGCTTTGGTCCTCGGTCCAGGTTACTCCATGACCCTCTTTGATTATGTTACTCTGATAGCTGCTCCACCCTGTCCGAGCAGGATGGAGAGCTGTAGCTCCTCACCTGACAAGGTCAAGGCTTCCCTATGTGAGCTACAATGTTGCCTTCAGGCTGAAGGTAAACTCTGCCTGTGGGACATTGACCAGGCATACTGTAGAGTTGTGTTACACGTTGATGCTGTG
>OOFE01051154.1:1101-12382 GCA_900323365.1 Monocentris japonica | reverse complement strand
TTCCAAGCTACCACAGGGGCTACCTCTTCTACTCTATAACTAACCACACACACACACTCCATTCTCTTTGAGGGCTACAACCTCATCACACCCAGACTCTCTCTTTCTGTCTCTCAATTTCAGAAATGAGTCCTAAAACTAAACTTACATTATTTTCCCCCGTTCCCCCATGGAGAGTGAAAAGTATAAACCATAGAAACCGTTCAAATGCTTGTCTCCTAAACGTGTGGTCTTGAGCTCCATACACTACACTAACACAGCAGTAAGTTCTTAGCTGAAAATGAAAAAGTTAGCTGTTTTCTTCTTTTATTTGCCTTATACAGTATGACAAATCAAAGCACATTCCTTGCAAACCGCAGTAATGTTTTCTTTTTCATCAGTTTGTGCCCATCCCATCTCTTTATGGCTGATTTTATGACTGGTTGTACTGTACGTGTTTTATGTCTGAAGTGCAGTTTCCTCTCCCTGTGATGGAGAGGGGGTTGGGGCCTGTTTTGAAGGAGGTGTAGCGCTATTAACAGCAGGGAAATGAGTTTCTGTAGTACACAAACGCTATCCGTGTCTTCTGAAGCCCTAAAGCACTTCCATAGGTACCAGTTTCTGCTGTATTGC
Source organism: Monocentris japonica (assembly GCA_900323365.1). Lineage (NCBI taxonomy): Eukaryota > Metazoa > Chordata > Actinopteri > Trachichthyiformes > Monocentridae > Monocentris > Monocentris japonica. Next base: position 11,770 of record OOFE01051154.1, on the reverse strand, counting down.
CCTCTATTACACATGTGCCAGAGACACACGATGACATGCTGAGCACATTTTCTCATAAGTAAACAAATAATAAAGCTAATATTTTTCATCTAACACTGTTAAATAGTGTCAGAAAGTGCTTTGCAAACAATGAAACAATAATAATTGTAAACCAGTACATTTAACAGTGCCAAACATCAATTTAAAAACTGGAATAAAACTGATCACTGCTTAAGCTTTGCAGTCAAAGAGTCTAAAACCAAGAAGCCCAGACAGATTACCAATTACCTTTTGTCTTTAGCCTAGGCTAGACTAGACTTAACCTAGTAAAATCTTGAAAAGAATTCTTGAACTAAGGGGCGACCAGTGTAGAGAAGTGAAAAACGTAGCCATGTGGTCCCGCGACATGTGTTTCGTCTTTGTCAATAACCTGGCAGCAGAATTTGGCACAGTGTGGAGCTGTCAAATTCACATACGAACCCACAAAAAGGTGCAGCCTAGATATGAGAGCTCACACCCCAGTGTCAAGTGACACACCTTAATGAAACACTTTCACACTCCCAGTGGCTAAAGAAATAAGACAGCGCCTCCACAGCATTCTGAGCTGTCAGTACTTTAGCTTAGCTTTGACAGTGGCGACAAACACACTGCCACTCAGAAAGATGACTTCATGCGCTAGAAAGCTGACCAAACTTGATCCTTCACTCCTCTCCAACAATGGCAGTCACTTAAACAGTCTGCCTGCCTCAATCAGAGAGGTAGGCTCTATCGAAGTTCAATTCAAGGCTAAAAACCCATTTATTCTCTTTATCATTTGACGAGCCTTGAGGGAGTGGCTCAGTCTCTTCTCAGAGTAAGGCTAGACCAGTTAGCTCACCCTAGCTCAGGTTCCTGCCAATGGATACTAGCATCTTGTCTACATGTCCTGTTCTCCTGGTCTACCTGTTCTTGTCCACTGACACTGGTCATGTTTGTCTGCGTGAGTGAGAGTGTGTGTATGGGTGTGTCTCCTATCTGTTCCAGGCTGCAGCTCAGCAGAGTTGGCGTCTGCATGGTCCCCTAGTCCTATGATGACGCTGACTGAACTGCTGTTTGCTGTGATGCCCCACATCAGATCTGGATGTCCCACCATAATAAACTTTTATGCACTGTGTATACTCTGCTTGCCCAAACTCGGCATCTATTGCACGCCCGACCGTCCTTGTAGGGGGATCCCTCTCTCTCAGTTTTTCCTTGTCCTCTTTTGAGGGTCCAAGGCTGGGGGATGTCGTGTACTAACCATTTATTGTTTCACATGTTGGGCACTGTGAAGCCTGTAGAGACTGTAACAGTGATTAAGGGCTATACAAATAAAATGTAATTTGATTTGATTAAAATAGCGGACTCACACAGTTGAACTTCTCCTTGGCGTACTTTCAGAAGTGCCTGCAAGGTGACATATCTCAAACAAACCTCAATGCGCAGAAGGAATATAAAAAGAGTTTCATTTTCTTGGCATGATTGCATCAATGCAGCAATACACAAATGTCAGATAAGGATATCAAGGTATGGTATATCTTCTGATCTAAAAAGTGGTTGTTGGCTGTAACACATGGCCCCACCCACCTATGTTTTTAAATCACAGTCAATCAGAAGATGTACTACAGCTTGTTGTGTGTATGTTGCTTTGTTAAATTCACTTCATTTGAAAGACTTTTATTTTGTATTCTCACAAGTAAATTGAGTCATTGTTTGACAGTGTTTTGCTCATGCTACAAGTTGTGTCAAGCAAGCAATCTAAGGACAGATAAAAGCACTAATCTTCAACTTGGTGAACCGAGATAACATCTGACCTTGGATCAGTGTTTAAGTCTATCCATACTTCGGGCCTCTCATTTTCAGCTTTTTCTATCTCGCGTATTTTACTTGAGATTGGCGATTAGGGCGCAGGTATGTCTTGGGAAAAGTCACTTCAAACCACCAGATTTCAGGTCAGATTACTTGACTGCGATTCGTAATCTCTGACCATTCAGGTGATGTAACCAGATCTGTTTCTGGTTCAGTAGTCTGGGGAGAACAGGGACAAGAAGAGGCCAAGAGAGGTTTCCTCCAGCTGAGCTCATTCTGCCTTGCCACTTCCTCCAGGGCACAAATCTTGGGCTTATCTCCATCAGACCTTTTACTCCCAAGTTGGAAGACACTCACTCACACACACACACACACACACACCCACACACAGACAGAGGCCGCATAGGTGGAATGACATCATGCTTCAAACATTCGCTCTTCCTCTTCTCTTCTTTTGCTCTTTTGCTCTGTCTGAACACTCTCTGTCAGGACACCTTGAGCAGCGGAGTTTTGTTTGCCACTGAATTAGATCATCACTCCACCATGTGAGCGAGTTTGTCCTTGGCTGTAGGGTGTGATTGCACATTTTTATTGTACGTATATGGTGATGCTCTCATCTAGCATGGGGACTGTGCACTTTGTTCATTTGAAAAAAGCATTTGTAATTTTGTTCTCCTTTAGAAAGTATGTAATACAACTGTTGGTCTTTCTCGATAAGACAGTCTTCCACATGAAGAATGATGTTACTGACGGTGGATGATATTTCAAACTTGAATACAAGAGAACCCTGCTCTAACCCCGCCCCTACCCATCTTTCTTCTTTTTCACAATACCTCATCCCATCCTGTAGCCTAACTGTTCTCAACAGAATTTCCTCCTGTGTCGCCATGAATCTTTCCAGGCGTGTAAATCAATCAAAAGAGAACGGTCAAGGAACAGTGGAGATGGTTGTAATTGGGAGATGTAATGTGATTGGCAAGAGCCCTGGTTTTTCCTGGAGGAGATGTCCATTAGTTGATTGTCCCCATGTGATGGTAAGCAGAGAGCCGGCCAGCGTGGCCTTGTGCTGCCCAGCACCGCCACAACTCTAAATCCTTTAAGCAGCGAGCTGACCATCTGTTCCAGGCGCCTATCCCTAGCTCAATTCTCAAAACATACACGCATGCACATACAATCACACAGGCAGACACACACACACACACACAAAAGGGACACGGACACACACGTTCAGCACGGTGGCCAGTTAATACCTGCTGTATGTTTGTGCAAATCTAGCCTTGTGCAATTAGGTTAGGAGTGCTGTGTGTGAACTAGAGAGAGGTGATATGTTTTTCCAACTTCAATATGGGTGTATCTGTATTTGGGGGAAAGTTACTGAGTCCATGTGTTTGTAAGGAACATGGTTATATGAAAACTGCTGAGGCAACACATGGCTGTGCAGGCAGCATCACGGTGGGAGGGGCTGAATATGGGACGACAGGAAATACCCGGGCAGGGGTGCAGCATCGTATCAGTTCCCAGCTGGAGTCCTTTGCACACCACGTTGCGCACCAACTATATGTGTCCCTGTTCCATTTCCTGTTTTCATTTTGTTTTCCTGCTCTGCTCTCCCACATGCAGTTTTAAATGTTGAAGGAACAGAAACAAGAAGAGGTGTTTTTGACATAAAAGTATGGCTGTTGGTCAGCAGCTGATACATAATGAAAGGAATTTGAACAAGGGTACACTGTTAGTGGAGCAGGTTTTGGTTTTTAACAAAGGCAAAAAAAAAAAAAAAACACACATCCCAGTCCTCAATGACAGATGTTGAACAGAATCAAACACATGAAGACGTAGAGCCCACACTATGTACTGTGCTGTTCAGTGCCATGCTCCCAAAGTAGATCCATACACCTTGGGAGCATAGCACCGTGTATCGGCTCCATTTTCTTCTTCAGACATTTGTGTTGATATTTAAGATGAGATGAAACTGTAGGGTAATTCCAATAGGTTGTTGCAGCGGCTAATAGTCAGAACTCAGCAGGGAAAAAGACAAATGGAATAAAAGCACACAAATAGAATATAAAATAAGCAATAAAAGTTGTTTACTGTTACCACCAGACACTGAATCCTGTTTGTGTATGCAGCACTGGAGCTTGTTGGCTGTGGGCCAATAGGTGTGTAGGGGTGTGTGTGTGTGTGTGTGTGTGTGTGCGCGCACGTGCACTGGGCATACAGAATATTAGAACCACCTGGTCTTTCCATGAAATATACTATAAGAGAGCTATGATCCCTTATTGATTCACCCATGAAAGTGCCATAAATAGTAAAAGTCCACGATAGCACTTTAACATGTGTTTTCATGGCTGTATGACACAGCTGGCTATCCATGTGTAAATAAATCCTAGGATTTATATGTTAGTGCTTCATGATTGAGGTGCTTACTCACCTATTGTGACTGGTAGCACATGAAAGGTTTTGCATTGCGGTAGCATAATCTATGATAATAGGCTGTTAAAGCCAAATGAACTGCCAATGCTAGATGGACGGCTTGACTACGCTAATGTTCTGCTGAACAGACTTATGATGATGCAGTCTGGTTTCCTGGGCGCAATTGTAGGGGTGTGGCTAAAATCAGGCTCCTTTTTGAGACCCAAACAGTGAGCGTTACGGTAGTTTTCCAATTTTAAAAAAAATAAAATAAATAATTAAATAAAAAACACAAAATAGAACAGAATTTTTCAACTTTCATTTAAAAGATATCAAGATCTTATATTGAACAATTAGAGTTAAAAAAATTGGCAAAAATGTTTTTGGTATTGTTTTGATCAACATAAATTTAAGGCTTTGAGATGGAGACGGACACCTTCCAACATAAAGTGGCATTTAAACAGGGATTTCTTTTATATTTAACTTAGCTCATACAAAGCCTGTGGCCTAGTTAGATCACTACATGATGTCATTTTCTGTTCAAAATCGGAAAACTTTCTTTGGTGGAGACTGCAATTTGAATCGTTGCTGTAGAATCACCCATATATCTATGGGGATTGAGACTGTGTTGCATTGGGCTTTCAGAGATTGTGTTTGGTTCCCTCAATGACTCACTTATGAATTAAATTCACTGGAGCTCCCAAGTCATTTCTCTGCAATTCACAGGTTTGGGACAATTTCGTAGCACAGAGAGTTTTTGTCAGCAGCTCAGTCATAATACCCCTCTCACTCTCTCAGTGGCCAACACTAACCCCATGATGGCCCTCTGCTGTGTATTAAAGAGGGAACTTGTGAATGGTGTGATTGTGTATTGAGTAAAGAGAAGGATGGCAGCTGCTGGTCTTGGCATTGGGGTGAGATTATGTGTGTGTGCTCGGGAGTGTGCGTATGCGTGTGTTGATGGTAATCCTGTAGATCCAGATGACTTATCCTTTATCCTTACTCATTATGAGTATGTATGATGGGCTCCAACAAAATAATTTGGCCCTTTAGTAGATTACATAATAACACACGGGGTCTTTGTGTCATAATCTGACAAATTTCCTGATCTGACAAGGTTGCAGAGTGCTTTGCTGAAATTCTGAGTGTTGGATGGATTGAGATCTGTGCTGTCATTACGGTTTCTGACTCTTACTGCTTGGAATTTGGGGGTTATTTTGGTTTATTTTATATAATATAGTTTAAGTGTTTTCTGTGGTGTACAGACTTGAAGGAAGTCTTGTTTTAGACCATTGTGAAGGTCTGCAAGGTATTTATCCATCTTTGTGTCTCCCTGTCCCTCTCTTTTACAGTGGTGATGTCTTGAAGCTGTGGCCCCTCCAACCCAGTGAAGGACGTGCCAGTACCAGGTGCTGCTAATGGGAACTTCTGCTCCGCCATGAGTGCTCGTGATGGAGGTGGCGGCATTGGTGGCATGGGTACCCTGGGCCGGCGGCAGCGCTTCGAGAACTCAGAGTTCACTGTTCGCATCTACCCAGGTGCCCTGGCTGAGGGCACCATCTACTGCCCGGTCAGTGCACGCAAGACCACCACAGCTGCTGAGGCCATCGAACGTGTCATCGAGCGCCTCCAGCTGGATCGCACCAAATGCTATGTGCTGGCTGAGGTAAAGGAGTTTGGTGGGGAAGAATGGATCCTCAACCCCAACGATTGTCCTGTGCAGAGGATGATGCTCTGGCCCCGTGTGGCGCTGGAGCAACGCTCCTTGTCTGGTGGGGAGGATTACCGCTTCCTCCTAAGGCAGAAGAACCTTGATGGTTCCATCCACTATGGTGGCAGCCTCCAGATGTGGCTGCGGGTCACCGAGGAGCGGAGGTGCATGATGGAACGTGGCCTGCTGCCACAGCCCGAACCTCAGGGTGACCATACTGACCTGTGCCGCCTACCGGAACTAAACGAGCGCTCGCTGCTGGACAACCTGCGCTCACGCTTCCGCCAGGAAAAGATCTACACCTATGTGGGAAGCATCCTCATCGTTATTAACCCCTTCCAGTTCCTTCCCATCTACAACCCCAAGTATGTGAAGATGTACGATAATCACGCGCTGGGAGAGCTGGAGCCACATATTTATGCGGTGGCAGACGTGGCTTACCATGCCATGCTGCAGAGACAGAGGAATCAGTGCATTGTTATATCTGGGGAGAGTGGCTCTGGCAAGACTCAGAGCACAAACTTTCTCATTCATCACCTAACCGCTCTCAGCCAGAAGGGATTTGCCAGTGGTGTTGAGCAGATCATCTTGGGGGCGGGGCCAGTACTAGAGGTAAGCAAGTTTGTTCTAAAGGAAATGTTATATATTTTTTGTGAATGTGCCAAGAATGCTACCTGGATTGCATTTTTAACTAATTTGGCTACATAAGAGTGAGTGTGTGCTGATGTGCAACGTGCAACGAGTAGGCCACTCTGCAGTGATAATTGTGCAAGACAGGTGCATTACCAAAATCATCTTATTTCTAGTTTGCCCATATGAATGGACAGACGACTGCTACCATAGTCAACGGGGATTGTTGTGATAGTGTGAGTTGCTGTGTGCTGCCGGCTTCGTTACGCAACACTGCCGGGCCACAGCTGTCTCTATGGCTGGCCCTGAGTTGTGCTGCCCCATACAGAGCTTTATTACAGTTTCAATCCAGCTGTGTGGGGATTATGTAGTGCAGAGAGGAGCTTTTTCTCGTCAAGCACACAGCGGATCAGTGGTTGCACTTGTACAGTACGTTCTTTTGAAGTATTTTCAGGATTACTCCCATTTTGTGTACAGTGAATTTTTTAACACTTTCAAAGTAGAAGGTGAAGCTTGTAGAGGCCCAACCAAAAGTTGTAGAGGAAAATATGTCTCAAGACATGCCAGTCATATTCCTCAAGTTGTGGGATTTGTCACTGTAATACTGTAAGTCCACAGCCTCATTTGTCTTCAGCTCACCTAAATTTCTCAACATTATAACGCCCTTATAGGCACAATGGCGGCCCATCAGGACGGCAAATGCCGGATAAGGATTGTTGACAGCTTTGTCATATTTTACAAGGGTTGTATCACACTCTGTCAGGTCAGCGGACTATAGGCTGTGTACAATTGTTTCAGTTACATTGAACAGGGAAGCGCTCAGAGAAATGCATACATGCCTTCTGGCATTCTTTGTTCTGGGGGAATTCAGCGTGGCCCTACACTCGTACAGTCAGGGAGGGAAAACTAAAAAGCAGATTAGCAGCTACACTTTATATGAAGTTATATGGAGTTCCAACAACAGAATATCAATCCACACTTTAATTCATTTTGTAGATCTTTAGTCATCAACTTAAAGTACTCCCCTTGCAATACGGTCTTATATTCTGCCCATGTTCTTAGCATTAATGCCTAGTTGAAAATGTGAGCTTAAAATCCAAGTTCAAAAGTCTTATGACAACAATCTTTCTGACCGGTAGCCCTACACTGTATATTTTACTGCCCTCAGTATACAAGCATACGTCCCAGGAATGCTATTCAATGGCCTGTCTCTTCAGTTAATGTGTAAGCACAGTGAGTCAATCTCCAACACAGCAACACGAATGAGTGGTTTTGGAGTGCAGAGGAGCAGCCTTTAATTGTTTGCACAGTAAGATTGTGTATCTGCCCGTTGGTGATTGGTGCCAAGACTGGAGCTTGGGCGGAGAGAGAGAGAGAGAGAGAGAGAGAGAGAGAGAATTACATCATACCAATACTTCATCTTCATTTCCTTCTAGCTCTTTATTCAATTAAGTATAAATGCCGCACTGGAAAGATTGACATTTATTCAATATGCTATGAATTCCTTTGCCTTTGAAACGCACTACAAAGAACATGGATATGTTTATCAATCAATGATACTTCATCCCAGAATTTTGTCAATGCCGTGAAGTTCAGTGCAACTGGCAACAGTAGACCGTATTGACCTCTGCTGGAGTAAATGTCCTTTCACCTTAGTGAGGTCATTTAATTTAAACCTGACCACACTGACATGGGCCATTGGCTTCAAGAGTCTTGCTTCGGCTGGCTTAAACAACAGACAGTAGCTACCAGTGGAAGACTTTAAAGATTAACTGAACGGCATTGCTTTCTTTGAGTAGGTTGTGTGCAGTTGAATTCCATTGTCCATTACTACTTTTAGTGGTGCTTGTATGGCTCCTGGTTGTGTTGTATGAAACGCTCGTCTGCCTCATCTCTTTGTTTGCACTGGGTAACTAACTTGACATTGGCGATTGACTTCTGAGGGAGCAACGTTCACCTATAGTCTTTTACAGTTCTTTTTAGCTACTGTTATCAGGGGGTATTTTAAAGGGTAAAAAGTTAGTGCCATCAAGGTGGGGGGCCGCAGTCTCACATCATGTCAGGGGGCCCAGAATTCCTAGTAGCACTCCTTATCACAATTATCACAATTTAAAGCCACTGGCTATGCAGACAAACAAGCATAGTCTAGCTGAAAACTTTTTTTTTGGGAGTTTAATAAGTGGTTAGAGAGGAATCTTGTCAAAAAGCCAAGAAAGCTAGACTTTTTAAAGTTCACAAGTACTTAGTATTATTGTGGAGTTATGACAGGGTTTATTTATGGTATTACGTGTGTCTGGATTCCACTCCAAGGATGTTTGGTAATTTATGAGAGGAAGTTGTAAGATAAAACATATGAATGAATGTGAGCTTATTAAGATTGCCATATCGTAAAACTATGCTTGAAATGCTCGGCACCTCACTGGTAAGTTAGGAGAGGTGGAGCGTATTCCCTTTCCTGCCCAGACAGTGGTAGCTAGCACACTTCATCATCAGTGAAGAAAACTGATTTCAAGGGCAAAAAATACCGTAGCAAAGCAGACAGACCACTTCTAATAACAGTCAGTTGCAATGCAAGCTCACCCCTAGGCCCAAGGCACGCGGATAGACTGCTAACTCTTGATGGAGGATATCATTTACAAGAGGTTTGAGTCTTTTTTTGGAGACCCGCCAACAGCTGTAGTTGGCTGTTAAGTTCCTGACAAGCCCTGTCGCTCAAGTGCTCAAATTAATAAAGCTCACTTTGATGGAGATGAATACATTGGCTGAAGACATGAGCGTAGGGTCATGCTATGGTGGATGGCTCGGCACTATGAGCTAATGGTTTTAGATTTTTCACGACTGTGTTTTTAGTTTTATTTAAGGGATTTATGGTTGTGGCGGATCATTTTTGGGTATGCACGTAAGGGGGTTATTTTTGGGTTTATGTGATTGAAGTAAATACGGTACATAGATTCTACCTGTCTTCACCTTCTGCTATTTTCCTCACTGGTTTCAAAATGACTCAATGAAGAATGTATGCAAGTGTATGTGAAATATTACAAATACCTCACGTACTGTTGGTCTAGCACTTATCTGCTGTCCATCATTCCCGACATTGTTTACGTGCTTCTGCCAGATATGGCTAAACTCAACATTAACCCCTTAAATTCCTCTACCTTTCAACTGCATAGTTTATTGCCAGTTTTTTTTTTTTTTTTTTATCCCTTTTTCAAACTTTTTGTGTAGTTAGCTGTGCAACCATGAATAAAAGGTGGATATGAAGGAGCCCATATGTTGTATGCTGTACCTGGGGTTTTTCTTTCTCTGCTTGACACCTATTTGTCCAACAGTAATGATAGCCTAGTGCAGGAAACGGTGTATCCTCTCTGTTTGTGAAATGACTGCTATGTTCACCCAGCACATAATAGTGTGCCTCATCCTCTATTTTTAGTTGTTTCACATTTCTACACAGAGCAAACAGCCTTGACAGATTGATGCGTGAGGAAATGTTCCCTGCCCAGTGCTTAGAAAAAGAAAGGCTGGGCAAAGTTTTGAGATAAGGGTTGATGGTATACTTCTTTTCAGTTTTCCAGCTCTAGCCAGTCATCAAGAACCCTCTTCTAGCATTTAACTACCACTCAGTCTTTGAATCCAGATGTCAGCCTGTCAAGAGCTTTGGTTTGCAGGTGTTTACCTCACATTTAAGACCGATTGAAAGCACAGTTGTGGGAATGTGTGTTCTAAGTGGGTGTGAAGGTAGAACAAAAAAATGAAGGCTACATTGTGACACTGAAAATAAAGGGCATTTAATATGGAAGAGTTGTGGCAATAAAACAAATGGGGTTTAGATTCGGGTTCAGGTCATTTTATGGCAGCGATACAGGACCAAACATATTGCTATTTGACGGAAGAAACTGGTAGGGATGCCTGGTTCAACCTAAGTGTTGAAATTAATGAAAAGAAAGACGCAGGTTCACTGCCTCATTGTTTTGTACATATGAGAGAGGCGGTAGCTTAATATAAGCCCAGCTGTCTTCTGTACTCCCCTGGGTCAAGGGTGAGTGTGGGGTTACTTGCTGTCTCGTCGGTGCATCATCAGTATCTGCTTTTGAAGACCAAGGAGATGTCACAGGG
>OOFE01051151.1:32636-50055 GCA_900323365.1 Monocentris japonica | reverse complement strand
CGTGTGTTTGTGATATCTGGTATATAGTGCACAGTCCCCTGTGAGTAGCATATGGTGTCAGCCTAGGAGGCGTGCAGCCATCACTAATGAAGACAGATGACAGAGAACTGCAGCCACTTCCTGTGAGCACTGCTGTGCATGCATGTGCATGTATGTGTTTGTGTGTTGTGTGTGCACAATGCGCACACCTGTTTCATGTGCTTTGATAGGTTGGGCTTTATCCAGTAATGTAAATCTCCATCCAATTGTCGACATCACCACACAGTCAACACGTGCAAATCTTTGAAAACCATCTTCACACCACTTGGTCTGTCTTTTGTTTTCATTTGTATATGTGCATGAAAGTAACAGGGGGCTTTTGTTCCTTGGTGGGGGGGCTTTCAGGGGCACGAGACAACATCATGCTGAATGAAAGCCTGCAGCCAGAGCTTCATCCAACACGTGCCACACCTCAGCCAAACATACAGCCCAGAGTGCACCCACCCAAAGGTGAGTGTGTAATTGTGTGTAACTGGCTTCGCCATTCATTGATAACAGCACCCACAGCTAGCAGCATAAACACTAATTAGCCATTGTGTGCTAAACAGTCCCCGCCATCCCTCATGTTTGACCCAGGCCTCTTTCCTTCCTGCCTCTGCTCCTCTCAGTTTCTCATTGGTGCAAGCTGCCCAAATGCCATGGCATTTTGGAAAAGTGAAGCAAATTCTCGCCCGATGACATTCAGAAACTTCTGCAGTGTTCTCTTTTAAGGGGGTGGGGGGGCTATAAATATGGATGCCAATGCATGCAATGTTGTTTTCTTTCTCGATGTTGTTTTTTTTTATGGTGGGGGCTGGTAGTCTTTGTGCAGTCTTTAACCTTTTTGGCTGCACATCCACAAATATGGGTCAGTAATCCCCAAAGTGAGGGCACATTTTGGTGAAGAGGCTGAACTAAACTGTTGCTATTGCCGGGATGCGGGGCGTCACACTTGCATCCCCTTGTCTGGGGCACTGCTGCTATATTTAGCCTGTTGCCATGGAAGCACTTCAGTCACATAAGTAATTGAAATAACTTTCTCCAAAAGAGGAAAGTTTGTCTTTGTCAGATTAAAATGTTTTCACAACTGCAAATATGGCTTTGATAATGGACTTCCAGGGACAGCCTGGGTGATAATGGCATCTTAGCATAGCCTAAGTCTATTAACACACTTACATATAGTGTATCGGCTGCTTTATATAACCCTTTCCATACAATCTGTTCATACAGCCCTGCATACACAGACAGGGTTTGAACGTTGCCCCCTGCCCCAAGCATCAACGTGGCTCTTTCTACTAAGCTGCTAGTAAACTAAATTCTTCCAACATCTTAGACATGAACTTCGTACCTTAGAGAATCGACTAATGTAAATAAAGTTTAAATGCACCCCTGTTCCTAACAATTATTGATGTTGATGTTGCCAGTCAGCATGAATCAACATCCAACTTCCAAGAACTTCTGATGAAAAATGCCTTGTCCTTCAGAGGGGTAGAATAGGAGCGAATAGAATAAGAGCGCTCATAAAATGACGTGCTGTCTCATCTCCCTTCTCCCAGTTGTGCCAGATAATAGAACAGGAAGTTCACAAGCATCATCACGGGAACGCCACACCGCTGGCAGCAACCTTGGCGCAGATGGCATCGGCAGGGAAGACACACCTGCACCATTCAACAGCCTGGAATCTCCAGAGGGGACAGAGACGAACATGACTGACAGGAGAGGGACCGAGATAGTGCCCCTTACGGGGGAGCAGGCTGCCTTAGCGCTTGAGGAGGGGAGGAGTCCAGTGGAAGAGGCGGGGCATGAGGTGGAGGGGGTTGAAGATGAAGAACTGGGTTCCACAGTGGAGGAAGGAGAAGAGGCGGCCCTGGCACTGGATGTCCCGCCCACAGAGAAAGACTTTCCATGGCTTCCAATTGTGCACACTTCTTTTGGTCACATCCAAGAGGTGTGTCACCTGCCCTGCCAACCCCAGGATGAGGGATCTAATAATGTACCTGGACCTGAAGAAGCCTCAAACGCCATTCCTTTATCCCAGGCCTCAGACTTGTCCAGCACAGGGGAATGGGACATTCATTGTCAATCAGGACAGAATGCCAATTGCCATAGTGACAACTTGGCATAGTCTAACATCATTGAAAGATACTGGAAGGTTATTTAAATCCTCTGAGCCATTTTTATTGATGATTGCATTAATCCTCCCTAGATACATTCTCAGAATGTAGCCACAGCTCGGCTGCTCACTTTTCCATGGAGGGCTGTTCTGTGTTGTTATGTCAATTTTAGTCAATATAACAGAGAAAACCTTTTTCAGACACCATTGACAGAGCCTGAGGTGCACTTTGCATCTAGACAGGCTTGTTGCTGCGCAAGAATGGACAATCTTGAAATCAATCCAGATGCAAACTTCATGCCCTACAGGAGGAATTTAGCTAAGAAAATATCAAATATGGCAGCCTCCACTCCTCTGCCCCATATTCCCTTCCTCCTTTCCCCTGAGATAAGATAATCCCAATTGTTTGCTTTCTTCTTCTTCCTAAGGGTTGCTTAAAAATTCAGTGCTGTATTTTGTGATTACCCTTATAAGGCGTCAAAATTGGCTGACCTAAACTTGTCACGAATGTATTGTGCATCCAGAGATCTATTTATTTGTATGGGTGATTTACAGTCACGAATCAGTCTCTTTCTCATTCTTTCTAATTAGAAGTATAGATTCCCTTGTGACTACATGTGCCTTATATGTGGAAATATATACAATATAGCAATATATAGAATTCACGTGTTAGTCTTATGACATTGAAAAGTTCAGTTGATAATTACAAACATTATCAACTCCCTCCCAAAGCTAGAAACCACACAACCAAGACTTTTATCTGAGATTGCATCAAAATGTGAAGTTGCACCTGACTAAAGCGGAGACTGACTTTGCGGACCCCATACAATATTTGTTTGAGCTTTCACACACAAATGAGGTTTATTTGATAGCAATGTTCTGAGCCAGAAAATGAGCCCATATCCCCAGGAAATCACCATGACTAATGTCACAGTGTTCACATAGTTGGTCTCCAATTAATTGTCAGTGCAGCAGCTCCAGTCTTTTGATTGCATTACAGATTAGAGTCGCTTAACTTGACTCTCTTCTTTCCAGCCTCCAGAGAATTGTTCATGAAACTCAAATCTACATTGAACTTTCCAACATCATAGGAATGGAAAACCTTGAATTTACCCATTCAAGGTTTTGGGAGGATCAACATTTTGTTTATTTCTGGAGAGGAGCCTGCTTTTGTGTTGTCATGTTTGCCTACTGTTTCAAATTTTGTTGCTTTTAATCAAAACTGATGCTCGTCAAATCTTTTTTCAATGCATGTCCATACGTGCTGACACACATACACACACACAACACACACACAGCATCTCAACATAATTGCAAAACGTATTAAGCAAAGTTACCAGATGCCAACAGTTTTCTAGCTGTGTAAAATAGATGCATAGACACATTTGTTTTGTCCTGCAGTCTAAGTCCAGAGCCCGCTGCATATTGAGAATCAGTGGTGAGGCCTACTCTACTTCCATGCAGGTGACAGCTGGCCTCTCCAGGCAAACACAGCGTCAAAGCCAGAATCCATGAACTGCTTATTCTGCAGAAGGCTACTTGCTATTTTTAATCTTTGACACAAAATAGAGGCAAGGAGAGAGAAGAAAATCAAGCCGAGAAGCCATGGTGTGTACCCAGTGTCGGCCCTGTGCCAGGCAGCTGATTTGGCACACTGCAGCGAGCTTTTTTTTTTTTTTTTTTCCAAGGAATTTGATAAGTTTATAAAGCAGATGGAATCGGAGCTAATGAAATTGCAAGTTGATGCCGGCGTGCCTTTGGGCTCCTCATAAAGTTGCTGGCTGGTAATGAGCCTTTGCATGAGCGTGAATGCCTTGAACAAATTAGTACGCTTTGCATCTGTAGTAGGAAAGTAAGAACACAGCAGTGAGATGTATTGTCTGATACGGGGTACACAAGGTGTTCCTGGGATATGCCTGCCAAACCAACAGACTGAAGTGAGCAATATCTGCTGCTCTCGTGGGCTTGTTTGGCATGTGACTTGGATTGAAGTTGACATTTCTCTCTTTTCTGTCCTGCTTTGCATCCCTGAACCATTCGCCGCTAGTCTGTCACACCCTGCCACTTTGCACTGTGGGATATCTGAGTCTCCTTTCCACATGCCTTTTCAGCTTGTTTTTGCATTGTAATGAAAAGAATATTTTTGTGAAACATGTCAGCAGGTGTTCACAAAATATGTGGCCACAAATAACTGAAGTCAGACCACTAACATCCAAAGATTTTTGGTTGTTCCTGTCCCTTTATTGATGTCAGACAGCAGTTGCAGCATCACATAGATGATTACAAGCTTCAAGGAATACATTGACAGTTACATTTTATGTTTTGGACAGATGCTATAATCCAAAACAAGTGCTTACAAGTACAAAAGTCAGAGCTATTTAATTTCATTTATTGTTTTTGTGTTATGTGGGGGATCTGCGAGACGAGGACAAGATCAGTTGCAAGTCAAAGAGGGACTGAAGGTGAAAGAGAAGGGAAGAGATGAGTTTCGCACTTCCATGTAAGACAGGAAGTGACTGAGATCGTTCCAACACTGGGGACTCAAGTGAGAGTAGAGTTGGGACAGGGTGGAGCGATGCCCAGGTGATGCACAGGGTTTGGCTTGCTAAGCACCCAGTAGTAGCAGGTCACAGGGTGTGTGCTGGAGTGAATGAAATTAAAGAAAGACAGTTGATGAATCAACTTTATTTGGCACTAACACATGTATGCATGCAGTGAATTTGTTTCTTTGTGTACCTCTGACTAGATATACACATCACCCCACACACATGCACTTTTCCAGGTCAGAGGACAGTGCAGGTGTCAGCTACTGGACAGTGTGCCTGGAGCAGTTGGGGGTTAAATGCCTTGCTCAAGGGCACTTTGGCAGTGTTGGTGGGCACTGTAGCACCAGTCATTTTTCAATCACCAGCTCACAGCTGGAATACACCCTTGTGGTGGTGCCGGGGATTGAACCAGCGACCCTCTGGTGATGGATCGGTCTCTCTAACCACGAGGCCAACCTGCCGCCGTCTGTAGGACTGTGACATGGTGCAGTAGTTTAGCAATGGTTGCATGCATTTACCTTATAGAACCACATGAATAACAACCGTAGACATACGATGTGAGTGTAAACATGCTGAAAACTCATTGCCTTCTCACAACCCCTCTGACAGTTACCTGTCAGGATTTCATTGGCCGGTGTTAGGTCTTGTCAGACAGCTGAAAGATTCAGGCTGCCTCCCCAGACCTCCAGAGAGCAGAAGAGGATAGCAGAGAGCTGTTGTAGGCAATCATCACCACTACAGATAAAATGAGGCTATGGTCACAGCAGCCAGCCGATGCCAGAACTAATCTTAGCCCTTTATCTGTGACAGCGACATCCCCCAACAGAGGCCAAGTAATAATGTGCATTGCAAAGTGCTCCGGTGGGTCCTGCGCAGCTAAAATTACTCAGGTGTGTGTTTGCCTCTTTATGTCTGTATTCGAAAGAAAGATCAAAGGAGGAATGCTCTGTATGTGTGTGTGCCTGTGAGCATTCGCCTGTGCCTTTTGATTTCTGCTCCGTCACATGCTTTTTAGTATTAGCTGCTACCCTTTTGTGTTTTAATTGTTGAGATGGGTGATACCGCATCATATATCCTCTGATGTTATTTCAGAATCAACTTGCTTTGTTTTGATCCCCCGCCCCCCACTCATCCTACCCTGGAGCCTGGATAGTGGAACAGCCCAGACAGGTCATAACAATGGTCGCTGGCTCTAATAAGTGTGATCAGAGAGCCAATGGGCTGCTGGAAGTAGGAGGGTTTGACACCCCATCATCTCTGGGTCCTCCAAAGATTTGAAAGATGGAGGGGGGTGGACAGGGTCGCTTGAAGCCAACAGTTTCCAGGCCAACCATTCAGCAGGGTTAATTACTATACCAACCAGGTGCCCCTGCCAGTGATGGCCAATGCCCTTGTGACCCATGCTTCATTCGCTCACCTTGCTTTTTTTTTTTTTACACTTACCTGAGTTTATCACGTGGTGCCTCTGAGACGCTTGAGTTCACCAAGCCCTGCGGTTTTGCTCCCCAGTGCTGCGATTTGAAGAGTGTAACTTTCCACTCAGTTGCTGACAGGGCTGTTATTATCTCAGATAATGGAAAGAATGAGGCAAAACACGTCAGTCATCTTGTTCCCTGCTTGGATGTAATAATTCTAATGTGTCATAGATGTTCGACGAATGATTGCATTTTGTTTGGTTTGCACGGGCACATGGGTTCAGTGTCTCTGCAGTCACTCATGACTTAAAATATACCTACATTATAGATGATAACAGTCAGGTAAATTGTTGGCTTGAGCCTAAACAGCCAATGACTAACATCAAACTGTATGCCACTCCATGAAGGCCCTAGCAACATGACTCACTGATATTGTCCTACCACATGCGCATGGCTTCTCCTTGAAAGCTTTAAGTTGTTGATTTTTAGAGTGATTTTTATTCCCCCTATTTATATTCTTTTTATCAAAGCAAAATCAAGCTTGCAGGTCCTAGAGCAGTTATGCAAACAACATGAGCGAAGGCACCAAGTGCACTGTGACTGCCATCAACAGATGTAGAAGTTTGCTCAATCAAAGTACGCTGCCTGCCCTGCTGCCTAGGGCTCTTTGTCCCTTGTGACCTACCTCAGTAGTTTCCAAATTTCCTGGAGGAAAACTGAAACTGACTACAACAACAACAACATGGCTCCCAAAGCCCTGCTGGGAAGTGAGGCCAGCAGGACGTTGGAGGAGGGAGAGCTTGTGGACCGCCGATAAGCAGAAAGGCCACGCCGGGGGTCGGCACGTAGCCACGGCGTACAGTCAGATCTCTATTAAGATTGGAGATGGTGGGCCGGTCTGATAAGAGCCGACAGGACCGAGTGATATCAGTGATGGGGCAGCAGCAGCAGATGCCACTGTCCTCAACCAGCAGGGGAATCAGGGTTGGACCAAACTTCTTCTTCTTGCTGCAGCTATGATGAGGTGGTCCTCAATTAAGTTGGCAATTCAAGACCAGCCAACTCAATGCCTAGCCTGGACATTAGAGCTGGTTCTATTTTCAATTCATTCTAGCTATGCTGGTACACAATAGTGTCTGTTAAAACACAACCTAACTATTGCCCCACTGAATCACATCAAGTTAGAAAGATTTAGACCTGAGGTAGGTTGAATTCATTTAGTTTATACTTGTGTACCTTTCTTATAAACGATTTCCATTAGTATTGACCTTTCATGCCTCCAAATGCAGCTAAACTTAATTATCATTAACCTGCAGACCCAGATAATAATGCCAGTTTATTATAAACTACTGCAATTCATCATTGTAGTAAGGGTTCTGTTTTCCAGTACAAGAGCGTTCGTATCGATTACGCTTCGCCTGGTTTGAAAGGGCATTTTCTTACATCTCAAAGCAGGAGTCCCTTCATGATGTAATCTTGCAGAGCTGTTGCAAAGCAAAGCTGAGCACAGCAGTAGATGTTCACGATGCATTCATTATTCAGGAATGTAAGCCACTTTGGTATTTCATCGAAGTTTAAGAGTCTTATAGCATCAGATAACTACAGCTTAAAATTTTCTCTCAAATGACGCAACAGCCCTTCTTCCCCTCTCTATAGAGACAGCGCATTCTTAGCTATCTGATTTCAAGATAAAAAAAACAAAGTCACTCTGAAGTTAGGTGAACAGTGCCCTTGATTAGAGCTTATTCTTCAACAGGATCTTCCCAGCTTGGCTCCGCTGTTCTTTTTCTCCCCACAAGCTAGAACTGCTCACTCCAATGACACAGCAGGTAATTCTCTGGCCTGCAGTCTCACTCTTTAGGCTCTCCTCATCCCCTCCATCACCCATATCATCCTCCCTCTCGTGGAGGACTACAGAACGCCCCAGCACTGACTGTGTCCCAAGCAATGTGGCTTTGGCTGTTACCAACATGCGGATCTGACCATAGCTGGAACCAAAATTGCCCAGGTCTCCTGGGTGGTTGGCATGGTGTTGCCCAAAGGCGCTGGAGTGGGGTCCAGCTGCATTGCAGCTGTTATTCAAGTCCCCATACTGGTGGATGTGGATAGCACACTGAACACTTTTCCTGGTGGGGAAGCCCCAGAGGTTGACTATTTTTTGAATTTGGCCATCTGGGCAGACCTGTTTGAATAGGACCTGTCCATAGATCTCTGGTTGGCCCAGAGGCAATGTGGTGCTGTGTTTCATCTCACAGGTAGTGTAGAGAGTGCTATTGTAGTCATTGACCTCAACAGGAGCATTTGAAGGTAACACTTTGCCCTGTGTTTCAGAGACTCCCCCAAGGTTAAGCAGACCCACTATCAAAGTAAACAACAGACAGATGAGGGTAAATGTTGAGCCCTGTTAGTCAATCCTGTAAAAAAAAAGAAAAAAAGAAATATGAACTAGTTTAACAATACAAAAAAATGGTATTTTATGCTCATGTGAGCTACTCTGATACTATGAAATGTTGAGTTTGGAAATATGACAGAAGAACCTCAACCTGATTTTCAGATATCAAACCTGAGATCAGTTTCCCAAACAGGTTGTGTAATTGTTGGACTGGTTGATTTCTGCAAAGAAATTCATGCAGCTGCAAATTTGTGGTTTTAGATACATATGCCTGTTATACTTCAAGAAGTTTAGTCAAGTATTAACACATTTCTGAAACGCTTAACAGCCAAGCAGTCTTCAGTATTAAAACTACTATTAGACTATAAGAAATTCCTTAATCTTATATATTAGTACATTATGCAAGCCCACATTGCATTTAAAGTACTTCTGCTTCAACTACAGCTACAGATATGTCATGATGTCCTTTATGCAATGAGGTTATGGAAACAAAAAATGACAAAAATGGAAAAGCATATTAGTGATATTCCAGCTACATAAAAAAGGTC
This sequence comes from Monocentris japonica, assembly GCA_900323365.1. Lineage (NCBI taxonomy): Eukaryota > Metazoa > Chordata > Actinopteri > Trachichthyiformes > Monocentridae > Monocentris > Monocentris japonica. The sequence goes on along the minus strand of OOFE01051151.1, from coordinate 41,023 downwards.
TACAGAAGTACAAATTACCTTGAGATGTACACCAAGTTGTTCATCCACGATTGTAAGTGGCCACACTGTTGCATGGCTTCAATGCATGCTATGTCATGTAATATCTGATGTTATGTTCCTTGTGTGACACTGGTTCATACGTTCCTCCACTGTTGTATGAAATGAAGAAGTGATATGGACATCAAAACACCCCCTCTGTCAGTTACATTTTCCGCTTTAACTTGTTTAGTGCCCAGTTGTTTAAAGCTGGAAATTGGGAGTTTCAATTCATATGTGCAATAATCTAACTGATCAGTCCTCAGCACTGTCCGTTCTCTCACAGTCGGCACTGTAGCTCTGTTTGGCAGAGCTATTTCACACACAATTGGACCGTTATTTAATAGCCTGTGACAGAGAGACAGACAGGAGGGAAAAAAGCCTAGTATTTTAAATTAGCCTTGAATATTAGAGCATTAATATGGCTTTGTTGTAACGTTGACTTCTCCTTAACCATCACCATCAATCCCCCAGCTCTAAGCAATGAGCCATTTGCCATTACGCAGCTTGTTAGCAATGTCCAGGCTGTGTAATTACCTGTGTCAATGGAAATGATTGTCCTTAGTGACAGATTATTCATCACTTTTTAATCGTAGAGGTTGAAAGAAGGGATTTAAACCCTTCAAACACAGCCAAGAATCAGGTTTCCTTTAGCCCCTCCACCCTCCCTGGCCTGGTATTTGCACCTTCTAGCTTGCTCAGGCGTTTGTCCATGTCTCTCAGAGCCCAAAAGCTCTGGGGGAGACCGTGTACACGTGGCCCTGATGGGGGAAAAAATATTAGAAGCTATCTAAATGGATGTTTTGTTCAAAAATAACTTCAAACTATGATTTTGAATATGCATTCACAATCATATTTTAAGATGCCAAATGTCAAGCCTTTTCTATATCTAACCTTAAATAACTATGACAACTTTCTAAATTGCCATCTATGTCCAAGATTGTGGAGGAAGTGGTTTAAAAGCTACTCTTGGCGATTAGGAAACGTAATAACATTCTAGAAAAGTTTCAGTCAGGTTTTGGCCAAAAACATAGAGATGACAGTGTCTTTGTTGAAGTTTTAAACAATTTCCTGATCAACACAGATGCAGGCAAATGCTTTGTGCTAGTGCTGCTGGATCTAAGCGCAGCGTTTGAAACACTTGATCACAAAATTCTCAGTACCAGTCTTAGGCAATGGGTTGGTGTCTCTGGGCCTGCTCTGGAATGGTGCTCATCTTACCAGTCAAACAGAAACTTTTATGACAGTAGTTTCCTAAAGTAGGGCCGCTGTCCCCATTGTTATATCCCCACTTACAGTTAAGCATTTAAGTGAGGGGTTCCTTGAGACAAAATCTCATCAAACCCCTGCTCTGCATGACCAATATACACAACACAAACCTGGCTACTGCAGTGAGATTGAGGCTCTGGACTAAAGGGGGCGAGGCAACAGTCGCCCCCTTGCCTGTGTTGTTTGGCGGGCACATCATCCCGACCCAACCAACAGGCAGCAGACCTCCTGCATCCTCACCCGCATCCTAACTACTGCGGGTTAACTGCACACATTGCGACACGATTTCACAGACAACATGATGCGCTGAGTGCTCATCGAGTCTCACAGTAAATTGCAGCTTTCGAGTCATTTTGTCAAGGATAATAATGATGAGGTAAGAGCTTCCGGTGGCCATTTTGCCGGTGTTTAGCGGTTTGGAGAGAAGCTGCATGGCATAAATTGGCCTATTAAGTCACTGTTTCGGACGTATTTCAGTGGCAGCATGTCTAAGCGACATCGTTTAGATTTGGGTGATGATCATTCGTCGAGTAAAAAGAGATCGTCCTCTGATGGGTATGTAGTGTTGTTGTTTCTTCAACACTGCAGTGCGCCCTGCAACCGGTTTGTTGTTGTCCCGGTGCTAACTGGCCGTGCTAACTAAAAGCTAACCTTATGGTCAGGTTTTGTCACACACACGGGTCTCTGAATTAGCTGTGGCTTGAATGAAAAGATAACCAAACTGAACAGGGCTGCTGTTGGTAGTTAAATTTGTGCCATGGCCATCTAGTAAATTGTTGCCGCCGTAGCTAACTTAGCTAACTAGCTAGTTTAACCAAATCTCGTGCCTGGCCTGCACGTCGCTACACGATAGACAGTGTTAAGTGAGAGGCTGGTGGACCCCACTTAAACTTTCATGCAAGTTAAATAACATGCCACGATGAGCTACGACTAAATTCCTTAGTTGTTAAGGCATGTAGCATCCACAAATGCTGGACAACGAGGTCAAACGAAGGCAGACATGGGACGTCCATCACCCTGGCCTGGGCCCTAGCCGCTTAGCGGTAAGATACCCTGTCAAACGTCACTGCCATGTCCCATCATAGATAAACGCTGTGGCCATATCGATGACACCGCGGGATTATTCAGGAATTATTGCGTGTTATGAACCTAGATCAATCGCGGGGTTGGCAGGGTGGTCTGAATATGTGCTTCAACCGGATGACCCAGGGTCAAGCCTCGCATTGAGCAACGCACTGAATGAACGCTGATCTTTAGCTGACACTGGGCTCTGACCTCCTTGTAAGCAAAAAGTGTTCATTCTAATGTAGAAACCACAGAGCCTAGAATCATCTCTGATGGTATATTGGTGTGTTCACTACAACTTCCCCACAGACAAGGAAATGAAGACTGAGTTGTGGATTTCAACAATGGTTTAACAAACTTGCATCCAAATAATCTGTTTAGTGTCATCAGTTTCAAACCAGAAAATGAACCCAGGGCTGCTAGCGACCACAGTCAACCTTGACAACATCATCATCAGTTTGTTCCTGTGTCAGTGTACATCAGTGTGTCATTGCACATTTGGGGACAGACTCTTCTCTCGTCACAGGCCATATAAGACAGTAGTAAATGTCAACTAATGCAGAATTGTCATAGGACATGGACAGGAATGAATGGTACAGTTTTCCAGCCCAGATTTTCCCTGCTGTTGCAGAGATTTAAACAGTTCACCTTGTGGTCATAAGCCATGGAATATGACTTTTGCAGTAGGAAAGTTCCTTTTTACTTGATTTGCATTGTAGATAATTAGTTTTTTCATGACCTTTGGATGCTACACTTGATTAGGCTATGTCTTTCTTAACCGTGAACAAGGATGTGCAGTAACCTTTTCATGTGATCCAAAGAAAAGAACTTGACATGGCCTAGCATTTGTGCTCCAAGTTGTGCCTTTTTATAGCTTTGTGCAGTTCATCTCTTATTCCGGTTTCACTTTGACCATTTCACTTTGTTAGTTCTAAAGGAAGCGCGCGCGCGTGTGTGTGTTTTAAGGCTATTTGAAGTCTGGTTGTGTGTCTCTCTAGGAAGTTAAAATGGTTAGTGTACCAAGGCTCTGTCTCATCCATAACCTCACATACCTTCCCCTTGCAGGCGTGACCGCGACAGGGACCGAGACCGCGATGAACGGTCGAGGGACCGGGGCAGAGACCGTGAAAAGGATAGAGAGAGGGACATGAAGCCCCCCGGATTGCCCCTCAACCCAGCCGTAGGCAGTGGAGGCCTCTTAAAGCAAACAGCCATGCACCAGCAGATCAACCCCTTCACTAACCTGCCCCACACACCTCGTTTCTACGAGATCCTGAAGAAGCGGCTGCAGCTGCCCGTCTGGGAGTACAAACAGCGCTTCAACGACATCCTGGCACGCAACCAGAGCTTTGTGCTTGTGGGAGAGACGGGCTCTGGGAAGACCACGCAGGTTGAGAAAGGCAGAGATTTTAGCATTCAACACAGCACATGAATACACACACTTATACACCCTGTAATGCTCTCTTCTGTGCATACATGCATGTTCACCGAGGCAGGCAGGCAGCATGTGCTATGGTGATGGATTTTAAAGATTGTTGTCAGCGTTGACTGCTCTCGAAGTGTAGGGAGGAAAAAATGGTTAAAGATGCATTCAGTAGCTCAATAGTTAATGTTTTGTCTTGAAGTTTGAGGGATTGTTTAGTGTTGCGTTTAGACTAACAGACCCTGAACAGGTATTCTGATGATCTGGGTCACTTCTTGAAGTTATTAATGATCCATCATACTACTGTCTGTGAAATGTTTACCTCTCCCAAACCAGCCATTGGCATTCTTTTCTTTTGATTGGTTGACATTCCAAATACTGGTAAGATTTTTTTATCATCTCTAATGGACAGTCATCCGAACCGAAGTGTAATCGTGCAGAAATAACACACTCTAACATTAGACCTATCTTAGCACGTCTCCTTTGCTTTTGAACTGAGTGGGGGAGGGGGATCCCTACTGAGTGTGCCATCAGTGAAAAAGCTGGCAGACGTGATCGTCTCATAGACATCAGCTTTGCAGGAGATGGCCTGCAATGTGTGGTGATTAGGAACTTCCAACTAGTAGTACTTACAGTGATATTTCATTTTGGTAGAATTCATTTCAATTAGCAGGTACACCTATGAGTTCATCTACCAATATTGGCTGCCTTGTAGTCATGTCACATACTTGCCTTTGATTGTGCAAACCTCATCTAAAAATATAGTTACCAAAATGCTGTGGTCATGTGAACCCTGAGGGTATTTAAGAAATAATTTTTGCTTTCTTTTTGTTCACTGCTAAAAAGTCTGAACATGAAAACTGATGTGAGGCTGTCTGCTGTAACATCAGGTCCTTATTGTTCAATTGGCCTTCAGATTCTCAAAACATCCCAGCTGCACATGTAGATTTATACAAATGAGCCTGCTGTTGTGTGCTTTGCACTGTAAACCACTAGGAACATCTATCACTGACAGAAGGCGTTTGATTCTTTTGGATGCAGTTTCTTTGGTTCAAATAAAGCCTGAGTAACCACTATCGGCTGTCCTTCAGATCCCCCAGTGGTGTGTGGACATGGTACGTGCAATTCCAGGGCCCAAGAGAGCTGTGGCCTGCACCCAGCCCAGGAGAGTGGCAGCCATGAGCGTTGCCCAAAGGGTGGCTGACGAGATGGATGTCATGCTGGGCCAAGAGGTGGGCTACTCCATCAGGTTTGAGGACTGCAGCTCCGCCAAGACCATACTCAAGTAAGAGGGAGGCTTTTGTTGCCTCAGCATGTGCAGATTCTGTACAGTCCTGCAACACATTTTATAAGCTACAGCTAGCTAGCTAAAAGTTATTTCAAAACACAGTTTAAATGTGCAACTATTAGCTGCATCAGCCATAATCCGGTTGAGGCAGGGCTGTGAATTGTGACCAAAAAGTCCTATGTTTTGGTAGATGACATGTATTTCCAACAGAAAAGATGGATGGCTGGCTGGCTCTTTATTGTCCCCGAGGGGAAATTGAAGTTACGCAGCAGGGGGTGTACAGAGCAAGAGAGAAGCACACAGCACTATACAATATACAAGTTTGGAAAATAAAGGTTATATAAAAAATATACAAGTTAGTGCAATCAGTGACAGAAATAAGCTAATGAACATTTTTTCCTCAGATGTTGACTTCAGTAGTTGGAGAGTAGATGGAGTTCTGAATGAGAGTAGAGGATTGTGGGAGTGAAAATTCATAGTGATTTTCCTTGTTAATTAGATACTGCGCAATAAATAAAAGACATACTTTGTAGAAAATTGTGCACAGGTGTAGAGAAGTGAAGTGTCTGACACCTGGCACTTTGCTGCCCACAGCACTGCTCTTCGGGAGAATGCCACGCTTATTTCCTCAATCGTAACCAGGATCCTGATCAGATAATGCAGTTGGTCTCTCCATGTGATGGCGAAGCCTGTATGCACACCTGTCTCAGTAACCGTCTGGCTGCCTCTCCCCTATCGCCCAGGTACATGACAGACGGAATGCTGCTGCGTGAGGCCATGAACGACCCCCTGCTAGAGCGCTATGGCGTCATCATCCTGGACGAGGCCCACGAACGCACATTAGCCACAGACATCCTCATGGGGGTCCTCAAGGAGGTGGTCCGCCAGAGGTCCGACCTCAAGGTAACACGAATACTGGCACTGCGGCACTGGTCCCCGGCAATGGGCATACCGGGCGAGGAGCAATCAAAATAAAAAGCCTGACCTGGATATCTGCCGCGCTCTTTGAGAAAAAGCTAAAGACATACTTATAGGTTCACTCAGTGTACTTCTAAGAACTTGTTTCTCTTGCGGTCTAACAATTTCACTTGTTAGTTTTGGGAGTAGACTTGGTAATCCTAGGATAGCAGGTGCTTTAGTTTTGAAGGCAGTGCAAGCTCAGTGCAAGTCCGTATCCATTTTACTGTTTTCATTCTACATCATCGGCTCTCACTTCTGTTTTATCTCTGTTTGAGAGTAATCTTTCTCATATTTACATTTGTGCCCCAGTTAATGCCAACAAAACCCATTGTTACAACCCTAAATATTACTTTGCCCTAAAATAAATTCAAAAATAAACCTCTTCTGTCACTCCTCCCTTTTGTAACATTTTGCTTGCAGTTTCACCATGCCTGACAGCTGTGCGTCTGTGTATGCACAGCTAGTCCCCTCTGCTGCAGTAGTGGAGATGGCTCCCTGCGTCACCCCATTTTTAGCCAATCGGCCAGGGGAAGAGGAGGCAACGTGCTGGTGTGGCAGGGAGCGCAGAGGCAGGCCCAGTTTTTTATAGGCAGAGTGTGCCAGACATGATTCTCATAAAGCAGATGGGTAATGACTAGTTGTTTGTCAGTGTGGAATCAAAGGTTAGACGGTTGTTTGTGGACTGTTAAATGAGGTCTAGGTTATTGGGAATGATCCTCCACCCACACCCCCTCTACCTCCTCCATCCCCATCTCCTTCCAAATTTGAAAGTTTAATTTGCCTTGATTAAGAGCAATTATGATGTCTCGCAGAGCGTAAAGCGAAATGCTGAGACGCTGGCCCCTGAAAATGTTTGAGATTGAAAATGGGAGACGTGCCTCCCATCAGAATCCTTATGCACTCCGTCTAATGGGCTCTGGGGAGAACATTGTGTACCCAACTTCAGGAGCAAGGACTATGATGGCCCGGTACAGGTCAGAAACTTGGAGTTTAATGTCAACTGATACCGTATCTATTATCTTGGGCTTGCGCCAACCCCCTCATTTTAAACTCTACTCCATAGCAATATCCATCCTGTATAGCTTTTTGCACCCATCCTCTATGTTGTCATTCTTTATTTGGTAGCACCCTTATCCTCTTAGTGTGTCCTTATTCCCTATTACTGTCATCATCGAGCCATATCAAATGCCAACTCATTCTTCACTCGAGTGCCCACTCCCGTAATAACGACAACCATCATTTACACTCGGCTGTCTGCTCGTTCTATTTTTGTCTTTTTCTCCTCCTTACGTTAATACATTGTCCCTCTCTTGTGCACCCCCTGTCCAGGTCATTGTCATGAGTGCCACACTGGATGCTGGCAAGTTCCAGGTCTACTTCGACAGCTGCCCACTGCTGACCATCCCCGGGCGCACGCACCCCGTGGAGATCTTCTACACGCCGGAGCCAGAGAGGGACTACCTGGAGGCGGCCATCCGCACCGTCATCCAGATCCACATGTGTGAGGAAGACGAGGGAGATGCTCTGCTCTTCCTCACCGGCCAGGAGGTACGACGCTGTAGTTTATTGAAGATTTATTTTCATGGAATGCAGCCCACTTTGTTGTACAGCAGCCGCTTGGGTATCTCACTTTGAAAAGTGCTGTTGCAAGCATGGCCCGCTACTATAGTTACTTTCAGGTTGGTTGGCAGATTCAGGTTGTGATGGTTGTAGGCGGAAAAATTGCTTTATTGATAGAGCTTATGTTTGAGGTATTGCATTTACTTACAATGACACATTTTCTCATCTTGGTCTTTTTACGCTTTATTCGATTCTTTTATGACAGTGTTATTTTCCTCTAGATAGGCACGTTTTTTTTACTCTCTATAGAGCTGTGATGCAAGTACCAGAAGTTTCTGATCTTACTAATCTAACTTCATTGCCTAAACCGTCCTCTTTTGCTCTCTAATGAACACATTCTCTCTCTCTCACACACACACACACAGACGGACGCGCACACACAGAGCATAAATGATCAATGCTCAGATTGATAGAGATTTTAGTGTTTAATGCATGTGGCTCTGCCTGTTTGGAAACCACCAGGATTTGTGAGGGGAGGCGGGGGAAAAACCGAGCAGTGACCCAGATTCCGCCCTCCCCATGAATTCCTGAAATTAAGTCATTTATTATTTTTTCCCTCCTGCAAATGTTGTCCATTGATGTGTAATGGAGGGCAAGGTTCATGCCCAAAATGATGAATTTGGTCACAGCTGGGTGGACACACACACACACACACACACACACACACACACACACACACAAATGTTGGTACTGGCACAAAAGCTCTGAAATATATAAAACGCAAGT
>OOFE01051151.1:4153-14615 GCA_900323365.1 Monocentris japonica | reverse complement strand
ATGTTCTTAAAAGAAGTTGAATCTTCTTACTGGGATATTGGTAGCTTCTGAAACAGTTGGAGTGAGGGATGAGGGATGTTAATTACAAATGTTTCAGAGCAAGATCCCTGCTGTGCTTGAGCCTGTTTCAGCTGTATTGGTTTGTGTCAGCGGTGGAAGCTGTGCTTATGCTTTGGAGAGGCACTGATACTAAGCAGTGCAGTCATAGTAACATCTAGAATAATGGCCAGTGACAAAAATGGAGAAGTAGTGCCCAAGACCCAACTTATAAGAATTCCTTTACAACGCAGAGAAAGTTGGATGAGCCCTGACAAAGTTTCTTGGGAAGCTTTCCCCTCTCATTCTGTGGGTCAACAGCCCAAATGAGGCGAGCTAGCTACGAGTGGCAGAGCGTGAATTCCACAAAGAATTGAACAACAGGACTCATGAAAACCCCCTGAAGATATGGGGCGGGGGCTCAGGTCAGTCTTACCACCCCTGAAGGCTCCCTTGTGGCCAGAAGTGTGTGTGTGTGTGTGGGTCTGAAACCTCCAACTGGCATTTACATGAACAGTGGCATTTCTGTTTCCCATGGTGCATTATGTTTTTGAAACATGCATGTGTTTGCCTAGGTGGTAGTTCTTTATGCTTTCTGGCTATTGCAGGTGAAGTTCTCTCAGGTGAAGTTTGGTGACTAGCTTATTCTTTGGGGTGCTTATTTGTTGCCTGGGTGCCAGTAGTTCGTCTTACTTTTGCCGTTAAATATCCAGGTGAACAGAATATTTATTGAGGATCTCCTGAGGTAGTTTCAAAGCTGAGAATCATCTATCTGTATCTTACATCAATGTCATTCCTTATCTGCTGCATTTGAGCTATACCATGTCTGTACACAGTGATATATTGAAAAGTAAGACCCCATTTTGTTATGTTAGTGCTATTGCATCACCTTTAAAAGATGGCACTTCTTAAACTGCTTATTGCTCACTTCGTTATCGCTCGATTTAATATCAAAGTATATATTTGCGAAGGAATGTGACGTTGACCTAGGATACACAGAAATGAAACTAAATGTATTCTACAATCTCTATAGTGCCTGGAAGTAGGGGGGCAGAGATACTAGACCTGCTAAAGGAGTTTTAAATTAAGGCTGCAGATTTTGCAATACGCAAAGTCGTGTGCTTTAATATTTTTGGACTGTTGGGAGACAAGTTTTTAAGTGGATGGCCTTTTGCACAGGAACACACACAGAACCATGAAACAGTGCCAGAGAGATTAGTCCTCCAAAATAAAGCCAATAGAAAACCCATTAGTTTGAGCTGATCGGGAAATTATATGGAATTGATCCTGAGGCAAGAGCATTTTTTCATGCTCAATACTTCCCATTGATTCACACTGCCATAATTACAAAAGAAAATCATTATTTCTCCAAGTTGTATTTTGTTAGTGTCTGATGTGCAGCTACAAAATGAAAGCATGCAGTTTTATTTATTGCGCCTAATCCTCTATCATGTTGTCTTAAAGGGCTAGCTGTTCATATATAGGAATTCCTTTGATTTTTGATGAAAAAATTGAGTTAATTGGAGTTCTACTCAGAGAGGTTTGTAGTTTCCTTCCCAATGTTCAGCTTGTTAAAGTTGAAGGGTCATTTGAGGTCACGGGTATGTAGAGCGGATCCTTTTCTCTGCTGATGTCAGGGACTGTTCCATGTAGGTCTTTGACCATAACTTACCAAAACTGCAAACACAGAGACAAATATCAGACGGGTATTATTCAGCCTGTTTCAAAACACAGTGTGAATCACTACCTCTGATGGCAAGGGCTCAATCTTCTACCACCCACAGAGTACTGGATGGTGCCTCATCATCATTTCAGGCTGTGGGTGGGGAAGTTTATTGCAGAACACCTCAGCGTTTCAGGAAATCCATCCACCCACCTAGCCCTCCTACCATCCCACGCCCGTCCTTTCCCCACCACCAACTCCAATTGGAGCCCAGACAGGTGTCTTATCTCCATCGCACAGCACAAGCACAGCCAATCTTCCCGGAAGATGGCGACTAGAATGTGACAAATCCATCTGTCCTGGTTTGAATTTGTATGCTAATTTGAAGTAATAGCCCCTCTGGTGACAGTGCAAGGGAACAATTCAATCATACCATCTCTGACAGTTTCTTTCCAGCCTTCTCTGTGATATGGGAGTATATGCACGAACCACCGGGTTAGGGCTGATAGATTGGTTATGTAGGGGAGAGGTGGCATGTAGACTGCATGTTTAAAATAGGCTGCCAGTTTGAAATGAATCACGGAACAACTAAAGGGACCTGTGAAGAAATGTGCAGCCTCAACGTGCATGTAGGCAGAGCAAAACAATATTTGATTTGATTTCCCTGCAACACTGTCTGATTGGTGGCTGCCCTGAACTTTCACCTAATTTCCCTGCTGCAGTCTCCTTGACATATGTGCGAATGATAGAAATATCCCCACATAAAATCACACTAATGCAATTGTTACATTGTCACACTGAATTTTCTCTGGCTGTCGATCTGATTCAGTGAAAAAAGCTTTCATGTGTCACTAGGCAGAAAAAGAGCCACAGATCAGAGAATGCACACGGAGAAGATACAGACGGAAGCATACGGGCCAGCTGTGCCATACATTTCGAAAGAAGCAGGCTATGCGATTTGTAATTTCTCTTGTGCCTCGGCGCTCCCCTGCGCTGTGCAAATGTATGATGCTTCATAATCTTTAAATTAATCTACAGCACAGGACAGATTATGGTCGATGGTGACAGAGAGATAAGGCTAAAGAACAAACCACTGTTCATTTTGCTTGCATCATTCTTTTCTGCTACTTTGAGATCAGGGCCTGCTTGCTTCCAACGCACTGAGTTGGTTTACCACCTTTTATTTTTCTACAGTAAATTAGATTTTCGTTCAAATGTGCATCACAACCATTAAAAGAACTGGTATTTTGATGACACTCAAAATTGCTGTGAAATCACACAGACCTGGAATTAATGTTGTGTGCAAATAGTTAATGCAAGATCAAAGCCTTGTAACAGCCTTTATTTTGTGGCTATTGTAGAGAATGCCAATTTAATGTTGCAGCTTTATACTGCAGCATGGAGTATCAACACTGCAGACAAGCCTTATCTATGTACGAAATATGTCAATGAAAGATGTATGTTTTTCACATTTGGTGCATACATGGAGTGAGGTATGGGGAACATTCAGTGTCAATTTCTGTCTTCCCATTACTCTCACCACTGAAGTGAATCCTTGACAATTTCTCCTGGAAGGAACATGCACAGCACTGAGCCAATTGACCACAATTCAAACGGTTGCAGATCATGTGTGACAAACACGTCTGATCAAACAAGGAGGCCAGCAAAGAAAAACTGATGAACAAAAGCCCCGTCTACTGTAACTGCGTGGCTCTCCCTTGCTACCACGTCATGATAAGTGGTGTGCTGAGAGACAGCTCTCCAAATGAGCTCTACTAGCAGATCCTCCTTGTACAGTTTGTGGAGAATCCAAGTTAAAGCTTTACTGTGCTGAGGATGGCTACACTTATGACAGTGGGCTGTACATACATGTTGTATTATAACATAGTACTGTTATCTTCTGAAAATATTTTATTTTTCGACACCACTTTAAAATTATTCTCATCATTCTACATCATACTTGAATAAAAATGAGTAAAAATCATGGCTGGCATAATCGTGCATGATTTTCCATTTTTATCATAATATGCTGAACTCCTTATTTCATTATAGACCATATAACTAATACAAAAAATTCCATATTGTTGATACCCTTACAAGATACAATAATGTGTGGCCATCTTGCCTTTGCAAAGCTTGGAAATAATTTTGTAAAAACTAACCCATGTATTTGCAAGATGAAAGGGAGGTGTGTATGTGGTGTGTGTGTGTGTGTGTGTGTGGTTATGCCTTGAGACTATTGAGATATGGATTATGCCAAAGGGAGTGCATTAGGAAGGTTGTTTTAATATTTCAGTGTACATTTGAACTCTTGATTCATAGGCTTAACTTTTCATCTTTTTCTAGAATTAGAATTATCTCGAAGCAGTGTTTTGCTCTGCCAACATCTAGACTATAAAAGTAGTTCTGGTCCTCAGTTCTGATTGGCTGACTCACATTGGAAGCCTTTGTAAAATACCCAATAAGCACACCTGTGCACATAACAGCTGATTTAATTCTTGATGTGCTATTTGAAAATCACCACTATTAATAATAAAAGAAAGAATAATAAGAAGCATGTTAAACTTAATTTGTATTGAACGCGCTTTACAGAGCATTAAAATTAAGAATCAAAGAACTAGGAACTGTTACATAAACCAAGTTTATAAAAGCAGGGTTTAAGTAGTTCTTTAAAAGACTGAACTGTTTTAGCAAGTTTAAGCTCCTGGGGCAAGTTGTTCCACAGTATCGCCTAGCAGCCAAGTTTTTTCGCTACAGTTGAAGGACTACATCGCTTGGTGGAAGAACACAATTTAATTATTCAATCTTTATCAATTAAAAATGATAGATTTATTGAACATTATTTTTTTCTAACACAGTGGTACAGATAAAAATACAGCTGTCGTTTTATGAAAGGTTCTAAAATCTCTATAAAGCTCAGCCCGTTATGACTTATTGCTTGATGAAGCCATTTGTCAAGGTAACATAGGAGATATTCCTCCGCCTCAATGTGCGGTGCACACCTGTTGAAGTTCAGCCCGATTGCATATTAGGACTGCAACTCCACAAAACTGATTGCCAGTCGCCTTCATAAAGTTTGTAAAGCATGAAATGTGGACAAGTAAGAAGCCTAGTGGTGAAACATGCTGGATTTTCGGTCCAATAAAGCCATCTTTGAAGATTTGTATTGTCAGATATAACTTGGTACAGAACTGTCTATGTCGAGGTAACAGTGGGGAGATTGGAGAAACCTGTGATAACCTATGACAACAGTCATCCTTAAACATCCTCTCATTGAGATTGGAAGCGAAGTATTAAAATGAAATTCAACTCCTCTTCCTCAAGGACACCCGGTAGTCCCCGGACCCCACTTTGGGACCCACTGCAATAGCGGCATCCCACTATGTTTTTGGGAGAAGGCGGCCACGTGACAGGGCGAGCAGCAGCTACCACACTGCCGCTGTTCGTTTGATAGCTTACACGACGCCGGACGGAGAAGCAAACGGGGCAAAAAAAGATTCGTCGAGGGAAGAACAACAAACACACACACACAAAAAAACCCTTTGCTAAAAAAGAATTGTGCACGCTCCTCCCGACACGGCAGGCACAACATGGACGGTTATGCGCGGACAGAAGATGAGCTGTTCTCCTCCTGCCTCCTGAACCTCACCTGGGAGAATTGCTACGAGCAGGTAGGACGCGACTTAAGATAGCGCTGCAGCACGATGACTTCCCTTTCAGCCTGCAAAGCGTACAGTAGCCTGTCCTGAATATTAGTAACGCACATACTCCGATAACAGGAGTGCAGCAACTTCTGGTGAATATTAAAGCCTAACATTGTCATGGAGTGAATCAGCACGTGAGGCAGCGCGCGGCAACTTCACAGAACTTGTGAATTTTCGCGTGATTGAGATGCTGCGAGGAAGGTGTTGGACTCGCAGTTTAACTTTGGTAACCCACCTACCCTTTTTTTTGGGGTGTATTTTGTAAGTAGGCCTGTTCCAAACTGCTTGACATTTCAATCCTGATTAAATGGAAAGTAGCCGACTAAGCGCCCCAGTGTCTCCAAACTACTTTTCTAATAGGCTGCCTTTCCAAAGTTCCACAGCTCTGCAAGGGATCAAACAACCACGCTATGCCCTTGAAATCAATAATGAATTAACCTAGTAGACAAACTAAATCTTATGCCAGGAAATGGATCAATAAATTAGAGGCAAACAGGAACTTAGCATTCCTTTGAAGCAACTCAAATGCATCAGTAACATATGATTGTAGTGCTTTTCACGCAGAGATCATAAGACACTGACTCTTTCATATTGCTGTGTCCTGAGACCTACAGGTTGCCAGGTAGGTGTTGAGATCAGGTAAAGCAAACGTGGAATGAAATGAGTTTGTTGATTGACTTGATGCTGAGCACTACTGGCACGTTTTTGATCCTGGAGTATTCGGCCTGCTCTCTCACAGCAGAGCAGTGCTATCTGTCTGGAGGTAATTACCCAATTCATCTCTCTTCCCTCAAACTTAATCAGTTCTCCCTTTTTAAAATACACTTATGGTGCGGTATGAAATCCCTCTTAATATGGCACGTTCTAATTTGTGGAATGTGTGAGGCTAAAATCATTTGCTCCAATGAAATCATTCTCTATGAATGCTGAGAGGGCTCCAAGCTATTTAGCAATGTATGCTCAATGATTGATGCCAAAATATTTGTACACTCATTTTCATGGTAATTTAGTTGAATGCCACCGTGAGAGCTCAGGATATACACACAGGATATTTATTTCTCTGCTATCGGTATCCAGGTTGCAGCACAGTGGAGGAGGACATTTAAACAATAAATCTCCTGTGGTTAAGCAGGCTACTGTTTTGAATTACAAGTAATCACACATTTAAAGAGGATTAGGCTCTTAAAACCCAAGCTTGTGATTGGCAATGCTAAGAGGCATATTGTAACAGTTATTTAGGCGCCCCGGAAACAAAAGCCATCCCAAATATATTTTTCAGAATCGCAAGTCACAGTGAGTGGCATTTAAATGTGCAACCATTAAGCCTCAACACCGTTTCTACTGAAAACATGGATTTGGCACATGGATTGCGAGGACTAACCACGCATTTATAAACTCCAGATTAAATCCCCCATGTAGAATTTACTGGGTGGTATAAAGTCGCATACATTCTTCAGGTGTTGAACATGGAAAATAAGCTTTTTTGCAACATTCAATACCCATTGCTGTATTTACTTGTTTCCCAACATTATCAATAGAAAGAAATGTAAAAGCCATGCTTTGCTGTCACATACTGGTGTCCCATGCTCAGTCAATTTGGAATCGGCATATCAACATAAACAAAACCAGTAGAGGGGTTACAGTAGTAGAGCAGTTACAGTATTTGAACTGTAGGAGTTTGGGGCTTTAATTTTATACATTTCTATGTCACACAGATGATCCAAAAGAATTATGGCCGCCTCCCTACATAGCTTGCATGCAGTCGCCCAAACTCTTTAGTACGGACTGCAAGCTCCCCTTAAAAACCCTTTCTTGTAAAAGTGAACCTTCAGAAAGCGGGTCATCTGCTCGGCCAGCATGTTGTTAGCCATGCACATTGACTCTCTCCCCCTCCCTAACTCCTACGGCGAGTGGGTAAATAAATAAGGAAGTAAAGGGAAATGTTGACACAGCCTGTCCTTGTGGCCAGATTATCCACTCATGCTTGAGCACTGGGTAAAAGCCCTACATTATTCAGCCCAAGACACAGATACTCGGGAAAACGGTGGAAAAGCTGGGTCTTGCCGTGAGAGCGCACTGTAGTGGGGTGACTGCCTCCACTTTTGAAAGAGCAGACATGGAGATCAGTGAAATGCATGAGGGAAAAAGGATGTGTTCACTTAATTACCAAATGAACTCCGTGCCTCTTGCTTTACCCCGTCCCTCTCTCTCTTTCTCTCTGTGTCATGTATCTCACACACTTCCCTCTTGTAAGGCTACTTGAGGGGTTGCTGTCCATGGTGCTGAAAGTTTCATCACACATTTTGTGCATGCCTTTTTAAAATTCCAGACTCGAATCCCTGCCTGGCCTTCGTCACTCTTCAAAAGCAATGTATTCAGTTTGTCTCGACAAAAAGCGTGCCAGCACTTGGCAGTCCAGCTCAAAAGGGTGAAGCCTATCATTCAAGAGGTTTCAAAAAGCTGCAGGTAACACAGCGTGCTTTCAGAAGTAGTGAGGACTAATGCATTTTTTTTGTGTCTGCTTCACCCTACAGCATGTTTCATCACAGCAAGGCTCAAGTTACGTTACTACTCATTCAGTGGCTGAAATGAAAGCTTTGCTTTGTGTGCACTCTTATATACAGTATTAGATCCATACAAGGTACTCCACTTTCTGTGTAATGAGTCAGTAGCTTCAATGGTTTGATGGAAGAACACTTCACGCTGTAAAAGTGATAAAAATATATTTTTAAACATTTTATGGCTGCTTGAGTCCTGCATCTATTCAGATCTAACTCAGCAGAGAGCTATAGTGTGCTCTCCCTGCTGCTTAAGTATAGACTGATGTGCAAAAAGCTACATAGCACCCAGTCTTGCTTAATTAACTGATCAAGGCCCCCAAAATGAACGGGCCATTGTTTCAGTCTGTGATCTGTTCTGTTGCCTATAACTCCTCCCACATTTTATAACTCTGCTCACATGTAATTTCCACATTGGCACACTTTTTTTTTTTTTTTTTTTTTTAAAAATCAACAAGTGTGTGCCTGCTGAACACCTTGCTTTTGATAGCAACCCACAGGAGCAAGGCCTGTCAGCAGTTTCATGAGAACTGTGCTGTTCTCCTGCAACATATTGCCATGATATGGATGGGTAATTATCTAATCAAGACTTTGTGAAAGTGCTGCCACTTACTCACTGCTGACCTGCTAACCGTCTGCCAGCTTTTTTGCTGCAAGATGTTTACACACTATATACTGATCATACCACTAGATATCGCTGTCACTTGTTACAGTGTAGGATATTGTTTACGTGAGCACCGGGGGAGGAACATAGCTTACCTAATTGTCCCTCAAAGATCAAATCAAAAGTACTGAGTACGACTTTAACCAAAGACACAGCCTTGGGTTTCAAATATAATTCTTTTGATGGCTTACTGGGGTCTTGCTCAACGCTTTTTTTTTTTTTTTTTTTAAATATTTCATAGCAAAACAGTACACAGCACTTGGTTATGTATTTGTTTCTGACATTAAAGCTTTATCCATTAAAAGCATGGACCAGCAGTTCAGCACCTTATTGTTTATAAATTACACCAATTTTTTCATAAAGGAGGACCGATGCTATCCTCAGTTTTGGCTGCTTTTTTTTTCCCCTATGCGATTTTGAAAGATGCAGTTTGACAATACAGTCTGACAGTTGGCACAAAGGAAAGGTGATTGGGAGTGTTAGTTAGCAGAGACTAGAGCAGGTTCGGTGACATCAATGACATTAATGTAGAGTAAGCACAAAAAAAATCTCAAAACAAAAAAAGGGAGATTTTAATCCAGCCGAGGGAGCAACAAGCTTTGATTCTCTATGAAACTGCAAAATTAGTCTATGCACAGGATTGCCATTTCACGACAGCATGGCCAAATCTATAGATTGGTTAGCTGGAAAAAGAGGAATTAGTGTTGAGATACTCCATGATTAAATAACTTTCAGCATGTTTATCATACGTCACAATGAGTTAATGTGTTCACAATATTAACTTGCAGTGATTTTTTTAATTTTTTTATTTTTTTTACTGTCAGTGTGCTGTCTGTTTCAGCTTCATATTAAGTTCAGGAACTTCAGACTATATTCTTTGATTATGTGTGGGAAAACGTCTTCCTCACCATTGACAATCCGGTGATACCTTGCAAAATCTGAGATGAAAGGCCATGCAGCTTAGAGTATGAAAAATCTTTGCCTCTCTCACCGGGAGGTAAACGTACTCTCTCAAACATTGAATTGTACATCTGAAGTGTTATCAATTCCATCTGAAACGGAAGGCCCCGGTGGCAGAGCTGAACCTCTGTGCTTTTGATCGTGCCAGCAGTGCCTGTAAACAAGTATTCTCCCATCACTCTCTCTTTCTCTGTCTTTCTGTCTCTGCGGTTCTCTCGTCTCTCTCCCTCTTTCTCCTCCTCCTCCCCCACTGAGGTGTCTGGAGGGGGAGGTTCCTTTGATTATCTCCGCTGCCGATTAATTGCTTTTCTTAACCTCTGCACAGACGTGCTCCTACACCGCCCTGGAGCCCACCGCACGCGCCCAGATGGACCCCTGCCGCTCCCTGCCAGGAGAAAAACAAAACACACCATGCTTCTATCTCCCCACCTCCTCCCAATTACTGACCTTCATCCTTTCATTTTGCCTCAGATGTTATCATCACTATTATCAGTATATTTACTTTGTTTGTTTAGCTAGTTACTTGGCACACTGCAGCATTCTTGGCTAGATTTTAAGGCAGACTGAGCGTGTGTGAGAGGTTTATTAATTTCTGGGAAGAGTTACAGCGCTGGATGAGATGAGTTTGTGGTTGCTGACTTCTCATGGTAAATGTGTTCTGTCATTAAAAAGTGCCGTCTCCACTGGCTGTGGGTCACCAAGAGAGGCAGGGAGCAATTTTTATGCAGGAAATATTACGCTGCGACTTTTTGAACTGTCCTTATTCTGTGATTAAATAGATTTTGGCCTTGAGTTCTGCTGGCCAAGCAAAAAGACCCATCTCAATGATTTATGTACTGATTTATGCACTGCATCTGATGTAGTGCATAAATCAGGC
>OOFE01051150.1:0-10500 GCA_900323365.1 Monocentris japonica | reverse complement strand
CCCCCCCCCTACAATTTAATTTTGAAGATCAATAGCTTCTGGGATGTCCCTGATTTCCAGGGACGTTATCTTCTCCTCAACTGTGGTGCTGTCATGAATCCGAAACCATCCCCATGAAGAATAATAATAATAAAAAAACACGTTCCTCACAATAGCACAGAAAACCCCACAGTATGCTTTACTTCACATAAGTGTTTTGCAGTGTAGTGCTCTCAGACTAGCTTAGATGTGCTTGGTTTTCTCCTACAAAATAAATTAAGGTCATGAATGACAAAAAGGTTAGTGGATGAATAATGTAGAAACCTGCTGTGTCTTACGTGGGCCAGCTCACTGGGCAAGGCCTCCCCTGGGCTATTGAGCACCAATATTGGTTTATTGATTTAGAAATCAGGCCCCAGGCAAGCACTGTGGCGAGAGTCTTACACGGCAGAGAGAGACGCAACAAAGCATGAGAGCATTTGTTGTTTTTTTTTTGTTTTTTTTTACCTCACTAGAGTATAACAATATCTAACAATTTGGTATAGAAATATAACAATTATTTTGGGGAGAAGCTGCAAACACAAGGTAAAAAAATGTGGCTCTAAGCCTCACGCCACTGCTTTCAAGCCCTCCTCATCTCTTTGGTAGCTCCATGTACACTTATGTCCCAGAGTTTATGATTGTTGATTTGGCTCATGTAGCTGTTTTGTCATCGCGGCTGTTGTGCCGTCTGTCATGCGGAAAGCTTGAGGCCTCTGGGACAGACACTTCTGCCACGCTCCCAGGAGTTGATGGTGTAGAAACCACACCAGATGTGGGGTCTGTAGAGTGCATCATTAATGTGCAGTATTAAAAGGTGACAATGTAAAATCACTGGAAACATTGTTGAACAGTTCAGTCGCTCTTTGTGAACATGAATAATTCTCCCAGTGCTTTAAACCAAAATCAATAATCTGTAAATCTGTAAAGGCATAACAATGCCCAACTTGGACGTTGTGTATTCACAGGGTAGAATATTTTTGTCTAAAAAATGTATCCTGATCCTCATCGTCTTTTTCATCTTTTACGATTTGTTCTCCATGGAGCTGTGCAGCAGGTGGTGCAACTTCACAGGTAGCGAGACAAACTTTGGATTGTTGAAATTCAGTAGCATTCTCGTCTGAGCTCGCACTACACTTGGCCTCCATTAGAAATACTGGCTACATTTCTGGCTTTCAAAACTCAGTGTCAGGCCCGTACTCTGTTTTGGAGCAAAAACTCCCCGGCCACTGGAATTTCAAAGCACTCCCAAACTCCCGCACCTACTGGCATTCTTCACTGCTCGATGATGGAGGACAGTGCTGCAAGCGAGCGACTGGCGTTGCCAGACATTTCAAAAAGCCTCGTTCTCAAGCCAAAAAGTGAATGACAAAGCAGTATTATTATTGAGTATTATCATCACAATATTTTGCATGGTGATATATTACCTCATTACTAGAGACTCTGTTGGCACTCTGCTCTGATTAGCTAGCTTACTTGTCTCTATTGTGAAAATGTGACTTTATTGTTTCTGTCAATTATAGGCCATCATCACTCAAGGGGGCAGGAGGGGTGGGGGCCATGCCAGAGGCTTGTACAAGGGGAAATAATCCACTTTTATAAGAATTCGCTTTTGTTTTTGAATATCACTCACAAAACAGTAACTCCCAGGCTACATGGGTCAGAAGCATTGCAACTTTAATTGTAGTTACAGTCATACAAACTTCAAAGAAAAACTTTCTTTCAGAGGTTGACCAAGTCAGCTGCATCGGTCCAGGCATCTCCTGCGAACAGTGAGGTGTGAAGCGTTACAGCTGATGCCTGTGGGTGGAGAAGCGTGAGATGCTTTCTACCAAGACTGTTGAGACCCGCAGGCTAAATATGAAAAGACAATGAGGAGGAGGTTTCCTCTTTATTCACTAAAACGTTGCATGCATGAGAGGCTAAATTGTCGTTGCTTGAGGGACAGCCCAAGGGTGTAATCTATATGCAACACTATTTTTTTAGGTATTGTTTAATACTATAAAACAAACGGTGTACTGAATACTGCAGCCGCCTGACATTACACTGAGGGAACGTAAACAAGGCATGACATTTTCTTTTTCTCCACTTATTGTGCAGCTAAAGGGAGAGAGCACCAATTTATATATATAAAATCCATTATACAATGTTTTTTAATTCATATATTACTCATATCTTTTTTGTATGGCCATATAAACCCTATGTTCGAGTGAGCTACCAGAAGGTGAATCAATGCACCTAGAACATGTGGTGCCTTGGGCCCTCCATCACTTCAGACTTTATCATTCCAATTTCCTGGAATCTCTGCTGCTTCCTATATTTTGTGCTTTCACTTGCACTGCCAATGACAATCCCCTGAGGAAACATGACCCAAAAGAAGAACAATCAGGGAGATGGGGGAAGGCAAAATTGAATAACAACCTCATGACAAAAGACTAGAAGGGCATAGAAAAGTGTTTGTATGTGTGCCTGTGTTCATGTAGCCTTGCGAGTCTATGTATGAGGGTGTGTTTTTATGCACGAGTAGGGTCACGCATTTGGCAACAAACAAGACGTTCAAGCAGAGGTGATCACGTTTCATTAATACTAAAGACAGAATTAGATGTTTTTTTCTCCTCCATTACGCAGAACGGGAAGATAGAGGGCAATTTGAGGTTTGTTGTGACATTTCATCCTCTGATTATATTAGAGCCCTCTGCAGCCACTGCCTGCCCTGAAGTGATGTTACCTAAACTGACAAGAATTGATGGAATGACCTTACAGCTTGTCCACCGGCAGAAAATGGCTCCATGGGTGCATTGTGAAACATTAGATATGTGAAACAGCCGTGTGTCTCTATCGCGTTGCATCGTTGGAAGAATACTGGAGTGGGGCACAGCATACAGAGTACGAGTCCTTGGGAGAAGCTCTATAGCTCACAGATAACATACAATAACAGATACTGTGGGGAATGATTTTTTGACATGGAGCCAGACACCAGGTAGTTATAATCACCTAGCACGTACACTCTGGGGGCTCTGCTCCATTATTCACCAACAGCGACATACATGCATAGAGCATATTTCACTCATCTGTTAGATGCACTAATAAATATGCTGTGATAGATAGGTTACTTTGTTGAAACACATTCTGTTGAAGGCAGAGGTGCAAATAATGCCCCGAAGACAAGCACGCTTGGGAAATGGAAATAGTAGAAGTGGCATTTTTCTGATACAATATCAGTTATTCTTATATTGTGACAGCGGATTTGTCGGCATTTGAGCTACACTGATTTGACTACTGGGGTTGTACATTGTACATGGTTGACTTATGTGCTTTAACAGCCTACTAATTTAACGGGCTGAGCTCCATTGGTTTTTAAGGTTATCTCTTGTGTTGCTGCGAAATCCTTGATAGGTAGCCTCCTTTGTCCATTCCAGTTTGACTCTTTGTCACTGTGTTTTTCTCTCTGCCTTTCCCCCAGCCTCCTGCTACTGCTTGGATTGTAAGCAAGGCCACCAACATATGAGCTGTTATCGTTAGCCTCAACCCATACCAACATTTCAGGCTATTGTATTGGTTCCCACCTCTAGAAAATAGTTAGTTTGCAAACGAGTCACTCACTGTGGCTCGTGATTCTTAATAAAATATGAATCAGAATCAATTCCATAACAATTATTCAAACCTGTTGTTTTTCTTACTGAGCAGTGAATAATTGTAACCTTAGCTCCATTAGCAGGTGTGACATGTTGGGAGAGGGAAAAAAATGAGCTACCCCAATTTACGAGGTTTCAGTAATAACCTAGGGGGTCGCTTATGGAAATATCTCTATGTAAAGAGGTTTCACAGATGGTAATCCATCCCCTGGTAGATCATAGCCCCATCTTTGACAAGCTAATCCTCAGCCAAGCGTGTAATTAAGAGGAGGGTATGCTGGGAATGTAATGCATATCTGTGACATGACAGTGAAGCAGTGGTTTGTGCCATCTGCATGGCAGCCAATCACCTGACAGAACACAACCACTAATACCTCAGGTTTCGATGAAGACATGAACAGAAACTATATTTAAGTGATTAAAACAGCTGGTCACAACATCAGTGTCGGCAGAAACCTCAATGTTTCTTATCTCTAATTTTGCCTCTTTTTCTTTGCTGTAATTGACAAAAAAAAACACATACAAATGTCAAAAATGCATGGATGTTAATGGGTAAATCAACCTTGGAGGTATGGGGTTTGGGGATGCTAACAATATACAATGCTTTTTCCAAATAGTTTATCAAAGGATAGGGACTGTAAGGCAGAGTTAGGCTAGTGGTAATTGTCATGTTTTGGAGCCTCTAGGCATAGACGACCCTTTATAATGTTGTTGGTCCCCAGGTACTGCATCACTGTATTACAATGCCATAATCACTGAATTGCACAAAAACCATTCATCCCATAGTTTTCATCATTTCAATGGCATGCTGAACACCATCTCATGGCCACAAGTGAAACCACAGCCATATTGAAGGAAACATTTGATGAAACTGAAAATGAATGTGAACAGGCACGGAAGGGAATGTGGTGTTGTTGAGTAGCAGACTACTTTCGGAGTCCAAGCCCATGGGCCAAACACAGAAAAATGCCTGAGCAACATCCTCTCAGCAACATTATATAATGTTATATATATATATATTTATATAAATGTGGTCACATGTATGAAGATTCTCTGCAATAGCCATGATGTAGGCAGTTGAAATATAATGTCTGTAAAAGTTTATGAGATTGAGTCAACTTTGCAGGAGTAATAAAAAACCCAAGGGTTATTGCCTGATGGTGACCATATTGATCTGACACACTTTGGGTTGCAGTTTGTTCTAAGCGTATGAAAATTATGCTTCACTTTCTGTTTGCACACCTTGCTGTCAACTTCATTTGTGTGCCACAGTCAAACATCTTGGAATTTCAAAAGTCTGAGTAAACGCCGTAATCTAGGAAGTGAAATGAAACCAGTGTGTGCAATGGATTCATTTTAAGTGAAGGAAAAAATGACTATACGATTCAGGAGTTATTGGCAGTAGATTTGAAACCTTTCCACCATGATTGTTGATTGTAGATTGTTCTAGCATGAAGCATTTAGGAATTATACCTCCCTTCTTGTGCATCGTAGTCATCAAATTTGTTTGTGCATCACGGCCAAACAGTTCAAAGTATCAAAATTCTGTGAAGTAGGCCTGATGAAATCAGACTTACTTCTGCGTGTAAACTTTGTGGAGATTGAGTTGGCCTACAAGGTTGGCCTGATGGTGGCACTATGGAGCATGACCAAATGTGGTCTGACACACTTTGGTGCCCAGGCGTTTAGGAATTCTGCCTCACTTCCTGTTTGCGTGTCTTCAACAATTTTGTTCATAAATCACGGCCAAACAGTTTCGATTTTCAAAATGCTGTGTAACTCCATAATTCAGGAATTCCAAATCTGTGCTAAAGTTTATAGAGATTTGATCAAGACATGGTGAAAAATAGGTTTTTATATTTTCTCATTTACTAATACTCTGTTTTTATTTTTTATTTAAATATTGGTTATATTTCCGTACCGGTTAATTGTATGTGTCCTTAAGTCAATTGAACCTTTTTTGATCACCTTTAATGGTCACCAATTTTCTGATATGCATCAAGTTTAAAGCTGCACTAGATTTTTATGTATCAATACACCTGTCTTATGACGTGGGGCTGCGACAGAGAAGAGCCCCTAAGAGCCCCAATTGAGACTCTAGAGATTTGCCCTATTTGCCCAAATGAAATGGACATGTCAAAATCAAATAAAAAAAGTGACAATCAAAGAGCAAAATACAAACTGCCTCCTAAACAACAGCGAGCGAGCGCTCCGTCCAGAGGAGGCCGGATTCACCAATGTTAAATCTTCTCTCTCTCTCTCGTCCCTTTGGTATAAAACCATCGCAGTCTGACCGGGTTGGTAAACACGAGTGCGCTGTGTGCAGTTTATTGACGTCACACTGCATGATTTCTGGGCACTGAGGTTAAAATCTTTCAAACAGTTACCTCTCACTGCCATTTGGAGCCACCAGCATGTGACATTGCACAGTGCAGCTTTAAGCAGCTTTTTTTTTTAAGTGCTAGGAGAGGGTTAATGCAATGCTTTTTTCGCCATCATAAGGCTGCCACTGATTCCCATTTCAAGTATACTCCACTGCATTCTAAAAATACCCACCACGACGCTAGGGACCCCTATAACAACAGGCTCTACATGGTAATGAATCTGTCTGAGGCAAGGATAATATACTCCTCAGGAGTTCCTATAGGCCTGCCTCCTATGGCAGGTCAGCCTGAGCACACAGGGATGAAAACACTCTGCTCACACCACTAAGAAAAGACGTCTTGTAATATCCGGCCTCTGCCCACACCGCTGATCACAAATTGATATCTCCCCCTGTGCCTCTGTAGAGAGCTCTTCACCTGTGCTATCAGGATGAGCATGAAGATGAAGAGTAATATCAATCAGCCTTCATCCGTGATTTTTAGAGTTCACTGGTGAGGATAAAGTTATTTTTCATCACCCAAATTAAATTATTCCCGTTAAAATCTCTGTTCAAAATGCAATCGCTCTACCACACTGTACCGTACGGTGACTATTCACACACGATTAGATGCGCTGACATGATCAAAGGAGGACTGTAAGCGAGGCAGCACTTGTCCCTTTGTCTTCTCTTCATGCCTTAAAATAGAGCTGTGAATATACAAGAGTAAGGTCACCGTCAGAGACTGCAGCGGCATCACGCCCGTCGCTGAGTGTGTACCGTTAGCTCACAGGAAATTTAACTTGCCACTCCATTGGTTTTGCAGGCTATCAGGTGATTCGGGGAGCACAGGTTGCCTCTTAATGCATCTTCGTTTACTTATGTTCTATCAAGTGGCATTGCCTACTGTAATTGGGTTCTGCCCCAGGGAACCATGGTAAGTAAACACAGAAATACTGGAAATACTGCTTGTTTTGCATGTTGTGCAGTGATTAATACTCCAGAGATGAAGAGATCCTGGAGAGGAGGAGAGGATTAGAGCCTAAAGCCATTCTTACTCCTTCGTTTTATGATAGCTTAATATTTCCGCCATTTCTTGAACTTTGCTCTTATCGTGCCCTTTCCCCTTAATCCCTGCTCTGCCCTCTTGAGTCCACGCTTACTCAAATCTGTCCTCAAGCTTCTTCTCTTCCTTTGCAAATTAACACGCTATTCCAGGCCAGGATTTCTGGGAGCTATATTAAATCTCCCCAATGGTGTCGTTGAATATCTAAGTGGATTTTGATTTGTATTCTCGAAGCCTCAGTCCCTGGAAGGACCCGCTCCTCTCCCCTGAGCTCACTTCCCTTTGAACTCTATGTTAGATTTTCTCGCTGGGCTGCCGGGCCGCAAGCAGATCCAATGTGCTGTTTGTGCTTAAGAGGACAGGGAGCTGTTGATGTATGGTTTATTAGAAAGATGAATTGTGCTGTATCCCTCGTGAGGATTGACCCTGTTGGATGTGCCAGAGCATGTAGCTATCTATGATTTCAGGCCATTGCTTTCTTCAAGTTCACTGGCGGCCAGGGACCATGTCAACACTCCACAAAATTGAGAGGTAAACATAGTTTGAAAATAATAATAAATCACAAAATAAATCACACTCATATTTTACACTGAAATGTTTGAGAGATTTAAAGACAATCTCTCAAGTAAACGTTACCTCTCCACCTCCCCACCTCCTCCCTCCATGAATGATGTAGGCATCCTTGGGCAAAATCTGATTGCTGGTGCAACAGTTATATCATATATCAAGTTGAAAGTTTTAAATTTTTCAGCCCATCACAGGGCGAACACATAGACAGACAAACACACGCTTCCTCACATTCACACCTACTGGGAATTTAGATTCTCCAAAATATATACCCCCTGAGATATTTATATTTGAGCTTAAAATGTTAACGTAACTATAGCGCCCTCATCAGGCCAATCAATGTCATTTCTAAGCATAGCTGGATTTGTGTAGCAAATTTTGTGTGTAGCAAATCAGTTAAATCAATCAGACTTACAGTGTGGGAGAAATCTTGACATTTTATTCTAATGCCGCCATCAGGCCAATCAGTGTAATATTTTAACACCTGAACACAGCATCAAAATGTGTCAAAATCAGACCAGTGGTGTCTGAGATATCCCATTTGAGTAATTTTTTTTTCTTTTTTCTAAAATTTCTTTAATTATAGCTCCCCCATTAGGCTAGTCAGTGTTTTGAATTTTGCATCATCCCTCTAAGTTTCGTCAAAATCAGACCAGTGGTGATGCACACAGCCTGACCCACATGACGCTGCCACCCTGCCCCCACCCCTCTCTCTTCAGCTGATGCATCAGTATCACTCAGCTCTGACCAACCGGTGCCCTTTCAAGTGCCCGCCCAGCCAGCGTCTTGTCTTACTGTCTTCTTACTGCCTACTGTCCCACTTCCTTTAAACCACTCTGTCATGCATAGTTTATGTCGTCTTTAAAAGACACTGTGGTGTACACTATCAGCACCGGCTACATCACAAGGAACAGAACAACCGTGATCTGACAACTTCTGGACTGTGGGTGCATCCTCTTCTTCTGATATTAGTTTTTTCTTGTTTAGCTTTCGCACGCTTGATTTGATTTTAATTGTTAAAGTAAATGAATGGGCAGCAGTATCACAGCAAAATGAAATTCGAGGAGCGTGTTGGTGACGATATCAGACAGACATACCCGGACAAACTGGTTACTGATGCAAGTCTTGCTGCGGTTCATTTCTGACACCAGTGAGCAATACCATTAACGCCAGCTATTCACTGTTGGTCAGAAAAATGTGTGAGCATCGCAAATACACCCAAAATGATACCACAGACCAGAGAGCTGTCCTGGTTACTTACAAGACACATGAATCAAGGTTAAGTCAACATATTGCGGTTTCAGGCCAGACCCTTCCAACATTCTGCAGGAGTATGTCGTCGCAATGCATAATGCATTGGCGAACAGTTAGCAAAGGACTTCTTTACCCCAATGGACGTGTGCAGTTCATCCAATTCAGGACACTCTTTTCTGGATCACAGTTTTGAATGCGTGCCAACTACATCATGTCTTAAATGTGCAGCGCTTCAAATCTGATCAATTTCCTTTCATTTTGTCCGTGTTGTGGCGCATCCAATTGATTTCAAGGTGTCTTCCCACACTCTGAGCCTCTGGTCAGGGTAGCACCCTCTGCGGACCACAGGCTGTTAAGGAACTGATGCTAATCTAGATAGAGGGAAGACTGGGGGGGTTGTTCTCTCTCCCTCCTCTCTCTCTCCCTCCCGCTTCTATCTCTCTCCTCCTCTCTCTCTGTTGAAGATTGTACTGATTGTGCTGCAATATCGCACGACCACGGTCAGAGCCGCAGACTGAGGCACAATTCCTCCCAAGCTTATTAAATCAATGTTGTATGCCTCTTGAAGCAGTGAGTGGATGTACATGTGTTCTTCACAGCAGCTTACCGCCAGCTCTCTGACACGGAACAAAGAGAATGCTTGCATGTGATGCTCATCAAAAAAGATTCCCTATTAACCCCCCCGTGCATTTGCCTCATCTGATTCTATGAAGAAATAAAACAATTCTTTGGATGTGTCATCTGCAGATCTATTCAAAAACAAGCTTTGATATTTATGAGGAAACCCGCATCAGCATTCATGCACCTAAACTTATGCATGTTTATTCTCTTTTGCTGCATTGTCTGTATTTTTCTTATCAAACAAACATATCCTCAGCGGGTGTTTCTTTTTTCTCTCCTGTCCCTCCACTGCATGTTTAGTCTAAACATTGCTTTTCGCGACAGAAGTTGAACTGGCTTGCGGGTGTTTGAGCTTAGCAAGGTTGAAGTGTGAGACTATTGAGCTTCTGTGACTGTTCTCTGGGCTGAGTGAGGGATCTGCCCCTAGACATTTGGACTACAGTATCCTGCTGACTTGCTTGCTCACACTGCCATAGAAACAGGGTTCCTGAGTGCAGTGGAAGCTCATTCTGTTTAGGAGCAGGCAAGGGAGAGGATCGGGAGGAGAGAGTGAGGGGAAAAGAGAGAGAGAGAGAGAGAGAGAGAAGAGAGAGAGGGAGGGAGTGAGAGAGAGTGAGGGATCAAGGGAAGAAAGTGAGAGACACTGTCACTGGTGAGTACACAGCTGTCACACTAGATTGAATCACTTGTTAAAATTGGATGCTTTGAGCTTCTTTCTTTTTTTTTTTTTTTTTTTTTTTTTTTCTTTTTTTTTTTTTTTTTGATGATTGATTTCTCCAGCTTGATTTCACTGCTGGTGAGGTAGTGTGAAACAGGTTGCAGATTGTTAGTGTGCCGGGGGATGAGAGAGAGGGTGAAACCTACCTAAGCAGCGCATGGTGCTTTGCTATCAGATGCAGAGCCAGATGCAGAGACGGCACTGGCTTTTATTCTGTTGCAACCTTTTAATTGATACTCTTTGTCTAACAGCATGTATT
>OOFE01051147.1:27059-38105 GCA_900323365.1 Monocentris japonica | reverse complement strand
GTGATGCTAGCATGTCAATATGGACCAAAATCTCTGAGGAATGTTTCCAACACCTTGTTGAAAGTATGCCACGAAGAATTAAGGCAGTTCTGAAGGCAAAAGGGGGTCCAACCCGGTACTAGCAAGGTGTACCTAATAAAGTGGCCGGTGAATGTATGTGGGGCTCAAACCCACGACCCTGAGAATAAGAGTGTCAGGCCCACCATATTCTATATTCACTATACTACTGTATATTCAGCGTAACAATTTTTAAGACACTCTCTAACCTGTGCCCTGTTGCTCTTGTATCCAACTTAAGTATTGCAAAACCTGAATGACTGCCCATCTTGTCCAAGTCCATATGAATGATTAACATCATTGTTCCAACATCCAACAGACGACAACAACCACCTCAGGATTTTTAGAGCTGAATCTCAAATTAACTTCGACCAGTCTGTTCCCCAACTAATAACAACTAGAGATGCACATCATTAATTCATGAGTAGTGGGGGTGGCAGCTGAGATGTGTTGACGCCTCAGAGGAGGGTAATTAAACAGATAGAGCTGTTTCCATGCAGTAAACTACGCTTTGCACTGCAGTACCATGGGAGAAGAGATGTGTCTGTTGATGCTCATGAGAGCTTTACAATTTAATATACCCCTGAAACTCCCACATATGTTGACTCGATCTACTCTGAGCTTCAAAGAGCACACAAGACGACTGGGTCAAACATTTCTCCCTCTGGGGGAACATTTCTCCTTCTCTGTTTTGAGAGAAAACCTGCTCTCAAGTGGTGTTATCATAGATGATCTTGAGATGACGCTCTGCTTGCTCAAGACCAAAGAGCATGTTTGGCCCACTGTTCATTTACTGATATATTGGTTTAAATGTGAAGTCTATGGAGACTTGACAGATTGTCTATGATGTGTCTCCCAGGGTCTCTTGACCAGGATGTGCTACTGTACCCCAATGGCCTCTGTAGGCCTACGCCCAGTGGTCCTCAAATCTGGACGTCTGTTTTTCTATTCTTTCAGGTAGTTTCAGTGCCGAGGACCAGTGGCCTAGAACATGGAGACAAGGCCTGAAACTGAAAGTCATCCTCAGGATTCTGTTGATGGTTTCAGATTTTCAGAATATTAACCAGTTAATGCTTTAGAAGTGGGTAAAGATTTGACAAATCTCTCTCTCTCTCTCTCTCTCTCTCTCTCTCTCTCTCTCTCTCTCTCTCTCTCTCAGAAAGACACACAGTCAATCATGTGTGGTGTTATTCTGTCTTCCTGCAGGCTAGAAACCTCCCTTCTCACTGTTAAAGAGACACAGCGATACTGAGATAAGGAGGAGCTTAGGGGTTACGGGAATACCCTGTCATGTAAGAGTGTGTGTGTGTGTACGTGTGCACACACACCTACTCACGTAGCCTATTACACTCAGGAGAAGATAGTGTATGTGTGCAGGAAAGAGAGAGTGAGTAAGAGAGACAGAGGGATGTCAGCTCCCAGCATGCACCGCTCCTCAGCCCCAGCCCGTGGACTAATCAGAACCCTGGGACTCTACAAGGTTCAGGATTGGTGAATCGTAAAGATCACGAGCTCTGATTCATAAAGAGAAAGACACGCAGCAGAGACCGAGAGGGAAAATGCTAGACAGTTAGATAGGGAGGGGAAGGCAGAGAGAAAAAATAATGAGAGAAAATAGCCAGGTTTACCATCCAAGCATTTCTATGAAAATTGGCATGTATCGAACAAGACGGGCCGAATGGAAACTGCAAATCCCCTCGATATTGCAAAAAGGTTTGCACACTCGCTTGAAGCAGAAGTTTTTTTTAATGATAAAGAAAGTATACAGTAAATAGTGATGGAAACACATTTATCAAATAAAAGACATAGGGTTGGCATGATCGGCCCAACAAACAGTTCAATCGCTTCGGACTTTCAGAAATGCTGTCACTGAAAGAAAATAATTTTTACATTGCTTCATAAAAAAAATCCTTTGCATTGCTTCATAATTTGGTTAACCCAATTTATAATACTGGGCGGGGAAAAATAAATGAAACTATAAAGTGATAATAAATAGGCAGAATATCCATCCACCTATCCATACAGTACGTGACCGACACACACAGCTTCATTTTGGCATTATCTTATTTTTATTCCCATCTGAACTTTGTTTTTTCTCCACAAACACCTATTACTTTTACATGGGCTACCAGTGCCTAGTGTGCTGTGGAGGGTTTGGATATTGGAGCCGAATACGTACCAATCCTGTGTTTCACTGTCAAAGCACTGACACACACACACACACACTATGGAGAGGAAACTGGAAGCTATTTTCCTGCACCCCAGGAAGAATAGCTGTCACCTCCATGCCAACTAACGTGCCAACTAAAAATGTTGATCATGGAGTTTGATGCTCCAGTAATGCGGTTCAGCTTTCAATAAAGTATTGAATAGAATTGGAAATAATTGAGTGCAGGGCGGGGTGGAAAAAAGAGAGAGAGAGCGAGCCAGAGGGTGAAAAAAGAAGAAAGGATGAAATAAATAGGGAACGATAGAGATGAAGAAAACGAGAGAGTAAAAAAACCTCAATAGACAGACCAGCACGTAACAGATATGAAACCATGCCTCAGTGGTTCAGAATAAAATCGACCAATAGCAAAAGGTTCTGCACTCCTTTGTATTCTCAGTTTTAAAGTGGCAATAGATTTAGAGGTATTGATGAATATTAAACGAATGGCTTTGGCACACCGAAGCGCTAAAGACTTTGGGGGGTGAGATGATGTGTTATGAAAACTTTCTAACTCCAGCGTTCATGCTTTCCAATAATTTACTTGAATGATAAATGAACATGGTTGTTTAGTAGGTTTTACAGCCCTCGTATCTACTCCAAAACTATAAATACATTCAATAATACTAAGAAATGACCTTAACATCGCACAAAACAATGTAATTTATCTTCCTGGAGACGTGTTGGAGATTTTAGGTTTTAGAAAGACGGTTGATGAATCAACTTTATTTGGCACTAACACACGTATGCATGCAGTGAATTTGTTTCTTCGCGTACCTCTGACTAGATACACATTCATCTCCCACCAGTAAGTAAGTAACTGCTCTTTATCCACAGCTTCTCTCTATTTCTGTCTCTTTATTGCCTCTCTGAACCTTATTAACTCTAAATGAATGAAATCACCATTGTGTGAGCCTTCCTCAAGGCCACTCGAGATGCAATTTGGCCTCGAGAAGTGATGGCAAAAAGTTGGTGTTAAGACGCAGGATTGATAGAGAATGGACAGACAGATACATAGATAGGGACATAGAGAGATACTTAAATCAAAAGATCGATTGAGAAGAGTGTGAGTGGAAAAACAGTTTGAGAGAGAAAGAGTAAAGGCTTTTCAACATACCAAACTAGCGGCTAATGAAAAAAGGGAATGGACACTGACATTACTGTGGTTACCATTGCTGGAGAAAAATTAGCATTGCAGAGGAGCGAGAGAGAGCGCGAGAGAATTCCGTTACAGGATGGTGGGCAGGATACTAGCCCTGAAAAAGGTTCTTTTTGGATAGTTTCTGGATCCAAAGAGTTCCTGCTAGCGAGGTAGTACTTTTTGGGGGGGGACTGGGAACCATTGGGGCGGAGTTGCAGTTCAGGTTCCTGCAGTGGAAAAACAACAATAGTGTGTCTTCTGGTGGCTATGTTAGAAGAACTTCTGGTCAGCTAACTATGACCATCTTATTAACGTGTGATTGATTTGTGGCTAGTAGTTGCATGTTAGCATTAACATTAGTCACTGTGCTAATTTAGCTTGCTAGCTAACAAAGATGGTAGCAACTGTTTGTATAAGTTAAAGCTACAAAATATTTTTAAAATTAAAATAATAAATAAACATGTAGCAGCCTGCTACTATACCAGGTCCGTGACAGACAGAGACCAAGGCAGGAGGGCCGTTTTGTTTGCACAAAGCAACGATAATTTGGCCTCTGGAATGTTTCTCTTTTCTCTCTCTCACTCTCTCTGTCTCCATCTCTCTTGAATGCACTTTGCTTTCCTAATGTTGCTTGTGCTGGGCTCTCTTACTTTTTTCTTCACTCTCTCATCACCTTAGTTTAAGTGGAAGGAAAGGCTTGGCTGTATGGACTCCCATGTTGATGAACAGTCGCAGATCTTTTTCATGGACTCTGTGGTTGCTGGCATAGTTTAGATGGTGTTTGACCATCTTCCCATGGGTTGCGACAGACAGAGATAAGACAGAGACAGCGGGTTGGGTTGGGCGGCACGCCGGGTTTATTTATAGCCCCCTTAACACAAAACTCGGGAACGCAAAGTCCCATTCACCAAATGCAGGCTCGCTCACCCTGGTCCGCTCACTGCGGCTCTCTCACGTCCAGCATGCTCCCTCCTCCCGTTCCTGCTCACTGAAAAACATATAGACAAAAACCCACACGCACACACACGCATTAGCCCACTTGATCCTGATCCGCCACAGCCAATGTCGGGGCAGGGCGAACCCACCTGCCAGCCCGACTCCGCCCCCCCCCCCATGCAGGATGTGCCACTTTACATTTCACTGCACATCCTGCATGTGTATGTGACAAATAAAATTCTTGAATCTTGAATGTGAAACACTGCCTAGAACTTGACCTTTAACTGCCCGCCTTTCATGCACCATGTAGCGGCCGTGTGAGGAGAGCAGCTCGGCGGACAGAGACGTGGGAGACCATTAATGTGGGCAGTGAGAACATCTGCGGCGGTACTTTAGCAGACAGACTGCTGCAACAATATCTATCGCTTTCTTTTGACGATCCATGGTAATATTAATGGCTACCCTTGTCAACAAAATGGTTAGCCATGGTAACCGGACCTCCATGTGTGTTTTCAGTGTGTCAGTCACACACACTGTGTTGTTTACATTTCTCTTCCTGTCACGCTTCACACTTCAAATGGAATAGTCCATTTTAGCCCAGGCTGAGGGGGGATGGCACAGTGACAGTAAAAATAATCGAAGAAAAATGTTGGTATCTTGGATATATTAAAATCTGTTTGAAGAAAAACAGAATTTATTTATACTTAATTTGTATTTTGATTAGACCCTTTGGGGCCCTTGGCATCTGGGGGCCCTAGGCAGTTACCTACCTTTGCCTAATGCCTAACCGAAAATGAGAACAGGAATTGACTGTGATTTCTTCTGTGACATCTGTGATTGGTATAACTCAGCTATTCAAGCTGATTGACACCCGTGAATGACATTTTTCGTTTGTTGAATTGGACTTTTCAGTGCAAAGCTGAACCCCTTGTGTTAATTGAAGCAGAATGAAATGATGCTGGCGATTAGGTTGTTTTATATTGTTAGTTTCAAATCAAATGAATTACAACCAAATCCTAGCAACACATCTTTAATGGATGAGACATTAACACCAAAGCTAGGGACCAAATAGTATTGAAGTGAACTTTTGGCAAAATGCCCCTTTGAATTCAACCAGTAGTACTTTGAGATTTACTTTTAATGAAAGGCAAATTCAATTATATTCTTCCTTGTGCATCGGGGTGAACAAATAATACACTTTAGTTTAATAAAGGCTACTGGATGAGTGTTACAAGCATCGCCAATCACCAATAAAAGCCTCTGACTCACAGTTGTTTGCTTATTATGGATATGATAGGCTGCAAACACACACACACACTTTTGACGCCTTTCTTGATTATTTACCCATAAACCACTTAGGCTGGCATTCTCATTTCCACTGCCCTAACTGGTCCTAACTGGCTGAATGTAATAGACTATACTGACAATACACTCTTCATCACAGTGTGTATATATCTGTACATGCATGTGTGTCTATAGCGTCTAAATCCCAGTCATGTGTGGTGATATTTAGTAGCAAACACACTCTGTCTTCCTCTTTTGTTGTTTCGCTCTCTCTCACACACACACTTCTCTGCAGCACCACGCTCCATGAACAATCTGCTCTAATGATTTCTGATGTGATTGGATTTCTCTTCATGGCCACTGGGCTGTGTGTCCAATTGTACCTGCTGCTGATTTGGTTTCCAGTCAAGACCCTGTAACAATACAGGGGTTGTTAAGCATGCTATGTGGTAAATCTATGCCGTAGTACTGACTCTCTTCAACTGACAGTGTTGCTTTCCTTTACGTTCCTTGCTCATCTCTCCTTCACTTCCCTTACAGTTCCTTTCCTTCCCCTTCTCATTATTCCTTTCATTTTCCTACTCTTCTTCCCTTTCCTTCACCTACTCAGAGTCAAGAACTTTATTTGTCACATACGCATACAGGATGTGCAGTGAAATGAAAAAGTGGCAATGCTCACGGGATTGTGCAAAAAAACAAGTTTCAAAAAAAGCAATATTTACAGCAAAAAACAAAGCACACTATTTACAATAGGTATCAAAATATAGAATATAAAATATAAATCTTATGTAGTTGTAAGTGTATGTCTATGTGTGTGTGTGTGTGTGTGTGTGTGAGTGCAAAAGAGGGGCAGTGTGTGGTGCTTGGTGGGGGCCCTGGTGAGGTCAGAGTTCACAGTCCTGATGGCCTGAGGAAAGAAACTCTGTCTCAGTCTCTGTTTTGCCTCTAGTTCTGCACCTCCTGGTGTAGAACTAGAGCCTTTCCTTTCTCCTTTCCTTTCTTTACCTTACTGTTCCTTCCTTCACTTACATCCCTTCCCTTATCATAATTCCTTTCCTTTCCCTGCTCTTCTTCCCCTTCCTTTCTTCACCATACTCATCCTTCCTTCCTTCCCTTCCCCTATTCAATTTTCCTTTCCTTCCTGTCCTCATCTTTCCTTACCTTTCCCTTACAAATCTTCCCTTTCCTTTTCTTTTCCTCAATGTGCTTTATTTCCCCTACTCATTTCTCCTTTCCTTTCATTCCCCTACTCATCTTTTCTTATTTCCTTTCCTTTTACATAAAGAGATTAGTGCCAGCAGAGATTGCATTTGAATTGCATAATTTAGGCACAATTTGAAATTGAATGGAATGGCTTCAAGCTGAATGTAACTATTATTGAATTTTAATTTTAACAATAACTTGAAATTTATTTTTTCAGATTCTTTCCTATTTCGGATTCAGCTCCTGGAGACACACAGGCAAAAGAGACTTTAACACCCTGAGTGATGACTGGAGGGCGGCCACCTCCTCCAAGGCTGCCAGCAATCGCTCCGCCCAGCTTTTCATTTAGCCAATCACAATCACTTGTCTTGCTCATCTCCTCAGCCAATGATCGAGACTTATTTCCCCTCACTTGGTGAAAGAATTGCAAATTTTGCCATTTGTGTTAGTTTAGTAAATGAACTGCCTTTACATTTCCTGTGGTAAGGTACAGCATGTTCCTGCCATAGATTCCTGTGGTAATTATTGGGTTATTGCAGTACTTGTGCAGTAGTATTCTTGTGATACTCTGAGGTCTATGTGGGTTGTTTTGGACATTTTACCATATAAATTTTGTCATTCCTGAGTATATTATTGTAGTACTTGTGTGGTATGTTATGTGGTACTTTTGTTGTTTTTATAGGGTAAACCTGTTTTCCTGCATTTTATGTTGTAAATGTCATTCAAATATATGTGGTTAATTAAATCAAAATCCAAAATCAAACAAAATGAATCAAGATATACACCGATCAGACATAACATTAAAACCATTCGGCAGTGGACAGGGGTCAGCATGGGCACTCTGACCGGTCTGCGGCAAGCTGCGATGCACTGTGTGTTCTGACACCTTTCTATCACAGCCAGCATTAACTTTTTCAGCAATTTGTGTTACAGTAGCTCTTCTGTGAGATCGGACCAGACGAGCTAGCCTTCACTCCCCATGTGCATCAATGAGCCTTGGGCACCCATGACCCTGTCGCCGGTTCACCGGTTCACCCGTTGTCCTTCCTTGGACCACTTATGGTAGGTACTAACCACTGCATACCAGGAACACCCCACCTGCCGTTGTCAAAGTTGCTCAGAACCTTACGCTTGCCCATTTTTCCTGCTTCCAACACATCAACTTCAAGAACTGACTGTTCACTTGCTTTCCAATATATCCCACCCCTTGACAGGTGCCATTGTAATGAGAT
Organism: Monocentris japonica; assembly: GCA_900323365.1. Taxonomy (NCBI): domain Eukaryota; kingdom Metazoa; phylum Chordata; class Actinopteri; order Trachichthyiformes; family Monocentridae; genus Monocentris; species Monocentris japonica. The sequence continues at coordinate 30,046 of OOFE01051147.1, read as the reverse complement.
AATCAATGTTATTCACTTCACCTGTCAGTGGTTTTAATGCTATGGCTGATCAGTGTATGCTTGGTAATGCATGCTAACATTTCTTTTCAATAATACCTTACTTACCGTACTACTATGTTCAATCCTCGTGTGCTGAATACAAAATACAATACAAAAAAAATAGACCCTATATGAGTATCTCAGTTAAGAATTATTCTAGTTCAATATATGTTATTAAAATATCATGAAACATAACATCAAGTGCAATAAATTGTGGCCTTAAACACACTACCCTAATGGAAAAAATATTGTTTTACCATGGTAATCAAATCATGGTTGCTATACTTACAATGTTGCATAGTAACCATGGTATTTTGGAACCAACTGTGGTTTTAAAATATCAAATATTCCTTCAATTATCTTATTTTTTGGTATTTGAACACTAATTGAGTTCCTATGTGGCTATGTTTATTAAAGATTACTAGTTTCATTAGCTTGGAGGATTAAATTGTTGCCCATATTGAAAATGAAAAAGATCGCCTTTGGTCACTCATCAGGGCCAGGCCAGCGAGAGTAAAACCCAGTAGGTACTTTTCGACAACTGATATGATGGTAGTGACAGCATTTGGAACCGGGCTGAACCGAGCCCTGAAGGCAAATACTGCCAATCTAACACTTAGTGTGGCCAAATGCCTGGGGCTGGGCAGGGGAAGAAAGTTGCTGCAATTAAAAAGCTCACAGGTGGATGGGGATTGAGCTGAAGGACCTCTGTGGGTAGAGTTACCATCTGCCCCAGCCTCTACCTCTTGGCGCCCACTTGATGCTCTAAACTGTGTGTTCTCAGGGGTCCAAAGCCTTTCCGTTTAAAAAAAAAAGATGTGTTCAAAGCAGGCGTGGTTGCCAGAATACCACAGCTAGGAATAATGAAATAGTTCTCTGGATCTATAGGTTTACCTTGAATGGATGTTTGCAAAAAGTTATTTAATCAGGCTATGACATAATGAATACGATTTAAAAACCACAATCGCGATATCCAGTGCTATCCAATGATATGAGTGTGCAGCATTCATAGGTGTATTTCCAGAAAAGAAATACAGAACTTGTGCAGACCCATGGCAGCTCCAACGCTATTAGTCATGTGGTCCTGTGTAATCCTTTGTTTTTTGAGATATAGATGTTTTATACCATTGCCATACACTAAATCAATGAGTAGTAGGGATGTTGTAGGGATAACAAGAATAGGTGAAGAAGAATCGTAGAAGATGTTGCTTATGTAAGTATACTCTGGCAGGTAAAAATGTAGTGGAACCTGTGTCCAATTCCGAACAGCAGAATTAAATTCCGGACCCACACTCTCTTAACACGGAATTGGGTCGGCAACCCGGTGGGTTTAAAGAGGTTAACACGATTTCAGATCTTGTGGTGTGATTTATTTCGACCAAAAGGCTACCAAAAGGCTAGTGATGTGAATTCATACATATTAGAGAAGGTAAATAGGAAATTTCATAAATATCTATTGATGTTTAGGTATATAAAGACAATCAGTTGGACAGCTCAGTCGGTAGAGCATGAGACTCTCAGTCTCAGGGTCGTGGGTTTGATCCCCACATAGTGTGAAGTACCTTTGGATAAAAGCGTCTGCTGAATGTAATGTATTAACTTTGATACAAACAAGAAGCCTGAACTCTTAGATTGCCTTTTTGGGTGATGGTGTCTTCATCCATAGTTAACTGCAATGAATTTGTTTGTAAAAAGTTTTTTTTTTTTTAAAAATCAGTTGGCTGATAAATGGAAAAATTAGAGACTGTAGCCTATGATTCCTACAGCTATCTGTAACAATGTGAAGGTACAGGAAGTGTTGATATCCAAGCCGACGTGAACTGAATTAAGTGTCTGGAATTAGATACACCTTTGCATCTCAAAATTACATGTCATCTGTTTGCAGGTGCTGGAAGAAAAACAATTACAAGATGAGGTAAAAGTGACATTTAACTTTACAAAAGGAGCATGATTAATTTTTGACAAACAATGACGTTAGTCTTTTATATTATATGTAAATTACAATCATTTTAGCACTGTAATGCTCATTTTTTATGCATTAAAAAGCCTCTTAATTCACACAGGGAGAAGCTGGAAAACTTTATATAATAGTGGTATAATAATGAGAAGAAGTAGAAGAGCAAAAAGAAGAATATAAGCTAATTGTAATATTTTATTAAAAGTTCAATTACTGAGTCGCAGATTTTTTGTGATGAATCAACCGCTGATACCGTTAAGCTTTATGAATTACCCCCATAAAGACTAGGCTACTGTATTTTACTAATGGTTAGCCATGATGATATCATGGATATCATATGAGATTGCCCTGGTATATACAGTATAAGAAGTTCACCAAGTGGAGAGAATGACAGATGAGTAAGGCACAGTGGCGCATGACTTGTGATTGGCTAATGAAGAGTGGGGCGGGGCCACAGCCTTGGTGGAGGTGGCTGCCTTTCAGTCGACAGGTCCCATTTGCCCGGTCAGAGGTGTGTCCCAATGAGCTCCATCATAAAAGTTAAATTCAACTTCAAACTGTACCTTACACATTCAAAATCTACATACATTTATTCAAATTTATTTTTCAATATGGTACTAACCCCAAATCCCTTCCTTTCCTCTCACTACTTATCTTTCTTTTCCCTTCTCATCATTCACTTCCTTTCCTTTCCTTTCTCTTGTACTCATATTTCTTTCCTTTTTTATTGCTCGTTTCCTTTCCTTACCTTACTCATCTTTCCTTCCCTTTCCCACCATTCTTACCTTTCACCAACAAATCTTTTCTTTCCTCTTTTTTCACATCATTATTTCCCTCCCTCTCATACTCATATTTCCTTTATTTTCCATTCCTGCCTTTTCCTTTCCTTTTGCAGCTCTATTTTTTCTTTCTCATCATTCCTTCCCCCCCTCCTCTCTGATGTAATCACGCAAATATATTGCTTTCACTTGTCATAGCTCCAATATACTGT